>UZAE01002194.1:0-10044 GCA_900617975.1 Rodentolepis nana
TGTTTGTGTATGCTTCATTTTTCCGAGAAGTAAACAGATATTCATCAAATCGTATTCAATGAGTCATTATATTAGAATTATATACTTCATAACTTAATTGTTTTGGCACCCTAAAAAGGATTCACAATGAACGATATAATATATTAATGTGGCATTTCATTCACCTCTGTACGTCAATTTAACTGTAATATCAGAAGTAATCATAATATGTAATCATGCTAATTTGCAACAAAATTAATTTTTGCTCTCAACAACTATTTACTGCTTTAATTGTCTGAATTCCACACATTTCAACTTATCTCAATTTTTAGTCAAAGAAGAATAAATATATCAATAATTTTGACAATTAAAGTTACTATAAAATATTATTAATGGTCATTTACATTAGTGACAAAACGCTGTGTGTTTTACCAAAATGACTGACGATGATTGATTGGGTACATTTTTCATGTTAAATGTCTCCTCATTCTAACAGTGTAAAATTCAATTCCATAAAGTTGCAAAATATGGCATGAAGCAAACTTCATTTTAGTAGATTTAATAAAATTTGCGTATTCGTCATTCTATCGTCGCCAGCAACGGCAATTAATTAAGGTTATATCCCGGTGCTGAATATTCTATAATCCAATTAACACCGTTGAAACATCAATGAAAAACAATATTCCCTAGATCTTTTAGATTTGATTAATTGCAGTGAACGCACTCTTTTGAATTATCTCGATTGCATCCATTGGCTCATAAAAATATTATTAAGCAGCACTAATAATTTGTGCAGACAATTTTGCATTCAGATAAATTTTATCACTTAAGGTGCACAAAGATTTTTATCTAAACTCGTTTCTACCATTCAAAGCTTCTTGTTTGAAAGCGACCTTTTAGTTTTATTATTATTATTACTTAAGTGGCACAAACAAACGACAAAATAATGCCTTTTTTCGTGCCAGTATTTTTGAACGTTTTACTAAGAAATAAAAAAATGTCGAGCAGTTAAGTTGATTTGAAACATAAATAATTGATTTCAAACATAAACCAAACTCAAAATCATTCGTATTTCCAGTCTGAATTTAATTTTACTTTATAATTTGAAAAGATTATTTTAATTCATGCTTGCTTGTTCGATTGCGTTTCTATGAAATAAAAAGAGATGCCTTATTTATTTTGACTGTCAAATTTGAATAAAAAATAAGAAAATTGGGTTAGTGATTAGAATATCATTCTATAAGCTTGACAATTAACTTCGTTTTTAAGTAGTGAACTTCGAAATCATCTATTAACGATAGCCACGAAAATTGTAATAGCGCATGAAAATGCATTTAGTCAAGAATTTCCTAAAATGCCTCAAATGTTGTGGAGTGGAATCCTCCAGCAGATTTGCTCATGGTGCGCCAAGTGAAAGTAAGTCTATAGGTAAATAAATTTACATTTTAAAATTTGATTTCGAGATAAAAAACGTGTGAAGCTGTAAAATATTGTTAAAGCAACAATTATTGAAATAAAATAACATCGCAATTTAAATGTAATCTCTGACTTATGATGCGCATTTTATTTGTATGTACGCATCACCCAATTCAGAAATTCCCATAATAAGTCAATATTATTGTCAAACTAAAGCTATATGAACTAAGACAGCGATATTAATCTATTGCGGTTACCAATTGTTCCATATTTACCATATTCAATTGTTTTAAGAATATTGTTGATATGGTAAGATTCCAAATGCGTTTAAATTCTTTGTCATTCTCAAGTCACGTTTCATGCATTTTGAAGAACAATTTACCATCAACAGATGATGTCAAACTAATCTTCTTAGTGGAGTAAAGTTAAAATATAAGTAAAGTAACAAGATGCTCAATTTGAGTTACTTCTTTCATAAATAGCATTGTCTAATGGAAATCGAGTTGTCCATTAAAACAGAGCGATATTTGTTGTGACATGTCAATCAACGTGATTTTGTAAACATCGACAACGCCTTAAACGTAGCTTGGCGAACAATGCATTTTGTGACCAACAAGTTTCACTTTGTTGCCACTTCAATCTAATATATTATGGCTAAAGTGATGATTCTATAAGAACAGATGATTACAAGAGATTAGAAGATATATATTATGAATATATAAGCTTTCGTGCATTATCTTTTGTAAAAGTAATTAAAACGTATAAAAGGTAAAAAATGTATTCAGCTGTTGAACATTGTTGGCACCGTTTTCTTTTTAAGCATGAATGTTTTTGTTTTCGTAATATACGGGGAACAACATTTATGTGACAATTGCTTAAGAACACATAAAGAACCCTGAAAATCTTGTTTTGTATTTGATTGCATTATGACCTACTGAATAGTTGCTCTATAATCAGTAGGAAAGAGACTAAGATATGCAAACTTTAGTTTCTTCAACTATCCATTAAAATAGCAAATTAAACAATTAATCTATTGCATGGGACTACTTGATCAAAATAGGGATATATTCAAGCCTATATTAGGCAATACTTTTTAATGTCGATTTTGGCAGTCAAATGTTTTAAGGCTGCGTGCCGGAAAACTTGATGAACATCAATATGTCCAACGATACTTGAATGCAAACAATCTCTTTTAAGTGATTACTTGAACTTCGAAAGAAAATCCTTATCTTCCAAATCTCAAACATGTTCATGTCAAACCTAAATAATGGATGTTTAATCACCAGTATATAGCCGCGATCATGTTATTATAATCAGTTAAGGAATGTTTTTTTACATGTAACTCTTAGTGAATTGATAGAAACTACTTAAATGGCTAAGTAGCACATTCGTTCAACCATGACATATTTCAGTGCACATAAAGTCAATTTCCAATATTAATTAAGTTGATGTGTTAAGTTTCCCATCAAAGCTGTTGTTGTTGGTGAAATGCATCGACAAATTGATCTTGAGGATGCTTTTTGAAAGAAGTCATTTTACTCACTTCTAATTACAATATCTTAAGTAAAGACCATGCAAGTTAAATTTACTATACATGAAACTAAATTTGTTAAATGAAATTTTTATTCATGTAAACATCAACACTATTTTATTATGTATATTTTAACTGTTTAGCTGATATGAAAAAATGCTAATCTTATACATTGTTTTATTGTTTAAGACATTTGACAAATATGTAGAGCGAAATAAGTCAAGCCACGAGCTTCTATTTTAAAGAAAATATTTTAGATATCAAATTCATTTTTACGGATATGAAAAGATAAGACATAATTTCTTTAGTGCTTAGGTATAAGATGTAACCTGGCAATCGGAAGTATTTGCGTTTGTCACCCAAAAGTTTGCTTACTTGATTGTGAATATTTCTAGATCATAAACATGTAGGATTTTCTGAATTTAAGTCGTCATTTACTATGATATCCCTCCAGCATTCCACTGAAGGATTTCTAGAAGTTTTAATTCGCCCTTTTTCTCTTATTGTTTAGTTTCAAGCTAATCACACTAAACGGAAGTCAAATTCCCATTAAAAACTGCTTTGTCTTATGAATATAAGCTGTCTGGTCTATTCTGCACCCCTATCAAAAATATAACACGAAAGTGCAAAATATACAAAATTAAGTTTGTCGATATTGGCAGCCAAATAAATTAACGACTGTACTCCAGAAAACCGCATTTTGTCAATAAAACAGATTACTTGAATTTCGACTGGAAATTAATTTTTGTTCATATTTCATTTAGGATGATGTATACACTGTAAATCGGAAGGCTCATCACCAGTGTACAGTTTTAATTATTTGCCATTGAAAGCAGTGAAGGCAAGATATTTATGTAAAACTGTTTCAAAAAATGATGAATTCTACTAAAGTAACTAAGTAGCATTTTTCCCCACACAGGATAGAATTCAAGACTTCAACGTGCAACGAATTTAACGAAAGGAAAACAGTGGACAGTGGCACTCTCCGACCTAACCGACTGGCCAAGAAATGGAAGATTATTTTCGTCGCTATTTCATTCTTATATTGCGAAGCCTTGTCTCAAAATTTCCAAAGGTTCCTTAAATTGGTAGAAATTTTACGAACGTAATTGCATTGTCAATATTTGAAATAAACTGTACATTCCTTAAATGAACGATTCACATTGTGTAATTTAATAAGAAACTATGGCGCTGCCTTTGATTAATATCACTTCAAATTTTAGTATGAGTCTCATATCTCCATTTGGGTGTATCTGGGGAAGATGACGTTAACCTATTTATTGCTTCCCAGCTTCAATCCTTATAATTACAGCCACACAAATATAGCTGCCAATGCTAAAAAATAAAAAATATATGCCAATAAATTATGGTTTTCACTTGACGTGGATGAATTTGTTCAAATATGAGGAAGTGCGTGAAATGCAAACAGGTAATTGAGGAATTTAAGACTTATTCAAATGGTATATAATTTATGCTAAGATTGCAGAGATGATAGAAATGCAAACAAGAGGTATTGTAAAACATCGCTGCAAGATCTTTAAGTAAAACTATGCTTGAATATCAAAGACTATATACTAAAATATTGTGTTTCCACCCAATGTCTTAAGTTGTTCAACAAATATAAATAGTACAAAAGAAATTTAAAATATGAATACATATTGAGAACCTTGTTTAAATAATGGTTTTTATTTATTTCAAATGGCAGTCATTTTTACAGTTATCATTAGCCCTTTAGCTGACACCAGGCTTTATAGAGGAGGAGGAGAGACATCAAAGTGGCTAAAAGTCGAAGGAGGCTGGGACAGAGTAATAATTCGCAGATTTAAAAATAACAGAAAGGCACAAATGTTGATTAAAAGGCAATGAGATATATGCTGTAATGGTGAAATATGACATACAGTGGGGTGATGGTAGTTAGAAGTCAGAAGTTAACTGCCGATTAAAAGACTTTTTGGTCGTATGAGTATACGTTGCCCAGGGTGTACCATGTAGCGGTAAGTCTATCACACGCACATACTCAAATAAATAAATAGTGTTAGTGTATTTTATGTGCTTCAGAATGCCCTTTGTAGGATATGCTTTTGTAAAAACAATAAAGAAATTTAATTACATAATTGATTTCATAATTGACAGACATTAAAATAACATATATTTTCATCGTTGCATGAAGTTTTACAATGGATGTTACCATGTTAAATGTAATTTTTTTAGAAACCCAGGCAACCTTTTACATTTCGAGTCGTCATTTTGGAAGGGCAGTACGTTGGTTATACTTTAAGAGTGAAATTCGGGTAAAATACTTTTGTAAAACTGTACAATTTAAACTAAACCGTTCTTGTGCGCTAAACGAATCCACAAGTTTTTTTGTCGAGCAGTGATGTTGATTTCACAAAATATTTAAATGACATTTCATCGGGGTCTCTCAGTCATTAATTGTAAAATAATATTAATAAAATAAACATATTCGATTGCGTATGAATATCATTACCGAATGACAATTGATGATTTTTACTTGGAATATAGACGATTATAATATTACATATAATTTGTATGGAATATGAATATTTTTACTCATTAGTTCTCACAAGATTGAAAAATAATTTACTTCAAATATTTAATGCAAATTGACTAGACGCACAGTGAAATGAACCAAGTACTTTAATTGCATCTTTTAATTTACGATGGGTTTTACATAGGCATCATTCATCCGCTGCATATATTGAAGAATAATTACTGCTATAAGCTGGCTCTGAAATATGTATTTTAAAATTAATATCCCAACGTAACTGAAATTCGGACTAGTATTTAATTTCCTTCCAAAGTTTAGGTAATCATTTAAAAGGGTCTAATTGTGGTTCATTATGCACATGCTCGATTTCTCTAGAATTTTAGCAAATATTTGTGTCGTTGCATTCAATGCATCATAACATAAAAAATATCTCTTCAAGAAAACTTTTCTTCATGATATACTTGAATTGCTATTAAAAGGGAAATTCGATTTCTTCTTAGAAGCAATCATTAAGCAATCCTAATTTCATTACCAGATGTGATTGAAATGACAAAATATTAAAAAGGAACTAATACAAAAAAATCATTTGGCATTAATGATTGAATGCATAATATAATAGGTATTATTGGTTATTTTTTAAATTTGATTTGATTAGATTTTTTTCGATCTATCAAATAGTCGGTCTTGAATGTCTTTTCCTCCATATATGGCAACCCATTTCCGAAATACAAGATAATTTGCTAATAATTAATGGCATCTTATTTGTAAGGCCATATATTGGTGTTGAAAAATCAGATATAAAATTAATCTATTCATATGGATGAAATATCGATGAAAATTATTTTTCCATCGACGTTCAAAGAAAAATTATTAAAGGCTATTAGCATGCAATTATCGTTTATATTGACATTAAATATGCAAAAAATTTTGAATTCAAAATAAAAGCATGTGTATTAAAAAATTTGTTTTAAAAAAAAATCATAAAAACACAATTTCATGTAAGCTTTCAATATCACATACTCTTTGCTTGTACATAGGTTAACTGCTAAGTTTAACAGTAGCATTACTTGCTTGAAAATCAATGAGCAGGCATTCAGTGAAATGATTTATACAAATTAAGAAATAGCTAAACGTGGTTAAATGAATTTGCCCATTCATTTATTCAAAGATTATTAACGACAAGTGAAATATATGAAAGAATTGCGGAGGGAATTTTTGACTCACTTTCCATTTAAGGGGGTACTCTGGTCAAAAAAAAAATTTCGAATTTTTTTCTTTGCATATTGTCATAGTTTAACTATGCAAAAATATGTGCATGAGCAAAAATTCCAAAATATAAATTACTTTCGGATGAATAGGTATTTTTCTGAGCAGGCATCCAAATCGGTTGTGTTGCAACTAATCAAGCAAAAGACATAATGGGTTCTGCGACGACCTGAAACTACATTTCTTAGAAAGCCCTTTTGTTCCCATATATATATATATATAATTACGACTACTGCGTTTTAGAGTTTTTGGGGTTTTTTTCAGCAACTTCTTCGTTTGATTCGTGTACTACATACAAAAAAGTGAATATATTTTCAAGAACAGCTCAAAGCAGATTGGTTCGAAATTACATTGCAATAGTCTAGGCTATATTCCACCATGTCCATCCGTTGACAAAACATTCAAAGTTTATCATCAAAAGAGTTATTGGTTCAATGTTTGGGTTCAGAAACTCAAAATAATAATGAGTCTCAAAACTCGCTGATAAGGACTTTCGCTGCAAAACATATCCATTTTGGGTCTCTGATCAATGAAATTGCAGCATTTATTTAGTGTGTATATTTTTAATAAGGGATTTATGTCGAAATTGAAAATAATGACGATTATGGGAGTGATAAGTGGTTCAGAAGCGCGTGGATTTGCTATCAGACGGGGCAACGCTCGGATTGACCGCTCCGAGATACGAACGAAATTGCATCAAAGGAGGCCAGAACTGCTCGAATAGGAAACAGAGACGCAGAAATAGTTTTTCGAGGTTAATGCTGCTGCAATGGCAGATTGAATAAATGTAAGTTAAAAATATAATTTTATGACTTAGACGGCAAAACATTTTACTTAAAACTTTGAACGAGTTTTTCTCAAGACGGTTTATTTAACCCGATACCAACTTAAATTACAAACTCTAAATATAGCCAACGAATTCGCTCTTTTAAAATAGTAATTCAACGTGTAAGATGTCGTTTGGGCATAAAAAATAATACATTTGAAAAGTAATATAGCATTGCAAAAATTCATGTATCGATCAAAATATATGTTATTTCAATGTTTTTAATTGAGCATGTAGAGAAGGTATATGTTATATGATGAAATATGCTCGATTTTTATGCGTAAATCAATAAATAAAATATCGTTTGTTTAATTAGTTTCACCAAACGCCAACAATTAAATAAATAATATGAAATAGAAATGAGGCGATTACATTAACTTGGTAAATAGTCATACCCATTCCCCACTCTTTTGATTAAAATGGCCAATTATGGAAGCGATACTTTGTTCTTTCAGATTATTTGATTTTATTGATCAGCAGAATTATTCCATTTGCTAATATATCGCACAAAAACTATTTTGTTAATAATATCATTATTATACATTTTTAAGTATTATTGTTCATATTGTTGTTGATGATTTGTTGATCGAATAATTATTTAGACCAAATTTAAAGTAATCTTTAACGTGTAAAGTCATTTATGTCATTGCAGATGTTTGCGCATATAAGAATCTTAACATCAGAAATTGTTTCTGATTTTGGTATAGTAAATATTCATACATTAAATTAAAAATTTTCATGAAAGTTAATTGTGGCTCAGCATTTGGACATCAATTTAATCGTGAATATTGATGACGTTCATAATGTGGTAATTAACTTTGAAAATTTTTTTTCCTTAAATTATCTCCTTCCATTTTTTCAGAAATATTTAAATGCAGTAGCCAATTACAGTGATTTAGCCTTATTATACTAATTTATAGCATAAATATTGCTGCATATTTTAAATGTTTCAAGCAATAACTTATTATATCATAAAAATGAGCATTGAAAAGCCTAAGAGGAATGAAGATGGCATTCCTTTATGATCAAAATGGCAATATGTCAGAATAAATTAAATGGAATACAGCAATAGTAAATGAAAATTAGTTTATTCTAATATTTGTCTAAATTTTTGCTCACAGGATTAATGATTAGAAAATAGTAGCTATCACTGAAAATAATTTGTGTTTTTGAAATGCGTACATAGTCAGAATCAATCGTTTTTCGAAGTAATACTTCTTCAGCTTTCTCGAAATGCTAATGAATCTTTCTATAATCGCATGAACCAAAGATGCTAATTTAGAAACAATGACGTACTTGTATAGTTGTGTCATGCTTATTCTCACTTTCTTAAATAAAACAGTCTACTAGCATATATATTTATATATTTTGATGTGAATTATGAAAGAGTTAACAGTAATTGTATTGCAAATAGTTGCGGTGAAATTGCAAGTAAATAAACAGAATGGTTAATTCAAAAGCGTAAGATTAATTTTATTAAAGTAATTTTACAGGATATAAAGGCACTATCTTAGCTGTAAGAGAGGTAAGATAAACATTCTTGAGATCTTAACAGGTTACTTTTCTAAAAGATGTGACCGTATATCTGGTTACCAATATGGTGCAGGAAGTTATTTCGGATTCACACAGAAGAATCGGAATGCCATTTGTTGTTGCAACTGCTTTTGTAACGACAATAAAGAAATTCAATTGTATAATAATAAAACGGAAAAAAATAGAAATGAACAAATTGAACTTTTGTATAATTATATGTGGAACATTTTCAAATTGTGTTTGCTTATCCTTGAAAACTATTTACAAAGTGAATGTTATCGCATCATTCCTATTTCATATTATTCAATTCGATTGTTGGCTATTGGTAAAACAAATGAAACGTATAAAACCACTACTAATTGCTCAATTAAGAAGCATTGAAATAGTATATATTTCATTGATGCATGAATTTCCATTATGAAATTTAACGGATTAAATGTAATTATTATTTTTATAAGGCCATACCGCATTTTACACGTCGTTTAATCATTGTGAAAGCGCAATTAATTGGTTTCATTGAAAGTTTGAAATTCTTGTAAAAAATTTTTGTAATGCAGTCATATGAAAAACTATATACTTTGGACTAACAACAAATTTTCTGTTGAGCAGTGATGTTAATTTCATAAAATATTGGAATGTCAATTCACCAAGGTCTCTAAGTCATTAATTTTCAAATTATTATCATTTCAATTGATATTTATCTTTAGCGATTAAAATTTGACTTCAGCTGCCCACAAGGGTGGAGGGTACATTTATAGCAGTTAATGAATATCAGTTCATTAGCTGTCTTTTTGCTTCCAAGTATCTCTGGCTTTCCGTCTTTGTCTTTAGAGCTAGACACCGAATCAGGTAGAACTTCTCCATTTTTGCCTGTAGGTTACATAGGGGGCATGAGAGTGATTGCATACTCTCAATCTGTGAAGGTGTTTTGCCAAGCACTCGTCTCCGGTACGTAGTCTAAACTCAGCAACGTCTTCGATTCTT
>UZAE01002195.1:0-10036 GCA_900617975.1 Rodentolepis nana
CAGAAGAGTGTTTCAAAGATGTAAAAGAGTCAGACACAAAAGTAAAGAAAAGGTGAAATGAGTACTGTGGAAGAAGTCGAATATGACATACAGTGAGGTGATAGTATTTTGAAGTTAGAAGTCAATTGCCGGTTAATAGACTTTTTTGCCGTATGAGTATACGTTGCTCAGGGTGCACCACGTGGAGGTAAGTCCATCGCACACCCCAGTGGAATAGTATGTTCTGCTAATGCAAATGAATAAAAATAATTCAAAAATGGCGAAAAGTATTATGATAAAATATTAGTAACCAGGAAACTTAAACATTTAAATTGCATACCAACAAAAGTGGGATAAAATTGTTGGAAATATCTTCTACTTTGTAGGCCAGATATCGGTCAGATATAGCACTTTAGCTCAAAATTTGGAGTCTTGAGAAACCAGGGGTTTTTCTCTCCTCTCTTGATTTTAAGTAGATGCTCTACTAACCCCAGTAATATCCTTCATGGCTATTGTTCTTGAAATGCCATTATCTGTTAGGGCATTAAAAAGCGTGCACAAGAGTGCCCAACATTTTCTACTTTTAGAGATTGAAATGTATTTGAAAGTATCTTTTGCACAAGGCAAAACCAAAGTCTGTTTCAAATTTCTCTGTGGAATTATTCTTGGTTGCAAAGAAATCTTGGAGAAGTGCAAAGTATCAACCAACAGCTATGTTCACCCCACCTCCTCCTCACTCCCAATACATCCAATTACCTTGGTACCATTGAAGAAGTTGGATTCAATGTTGATCATTTGTTAAGAACATAGGTAATTCATTAAATCCCAACCGGATGGTAAGGTTGGGTTGACTCATTGCCCAAATTTGGAGGAAAACTGAATTCGGGCCTCCCACTAATGGGAGCATTTATATATATATATATATATATATATATATATCAAATGGCAGGCGTTTTGATGGTTGTCATTAGCCCTTTAGTTAACTTCAGGCTTCACAGAGGGGAAGGAACAACAAAGAGAAAGAAACTCGAGAGGGGGGAGGGAACAGACGAGTGCTTCAAAGACGAAGGTAGAAGAAAGTGAGGTGAGTACTGGGGAAGTCGTCGAATATGACCTACAGTGGGGGTGATGGTAGATTGAAGTGAGAAGCCAACTGCAGGTTAATAGACTGTTTTGCTGTATGAGTGTACGTTGCCCAGGGTGCTCCACGTGGAGGCAAGTCTATCGCGCACCCCACTTAGGGAGCATAAATTAGGCCACTTTCTGCCTACGATAAACTCCAGAAATGGTAAATTAAACACACAAAAAAATTTATTCCAAAGTTGAGATTCAAATAGATGGGCTTCGTTGTCTGTACTTACTCAAATATTAAATCAGTTACACACCCTAGTTGCATAGAAACTTGCCAACATAAAGAACAAACATATTTCAAATTCTCCACCACTTATATGTACCATTCATTTTCATCTAATTAAATTCACACAATTATAGCATTTAGCTCTGTAACAATAGGCAACCTTTTCAAGGTTGCACTTTGGCATTGCAAATATATATATATACACATAAGAATCACAAATGTGAAATTTAGCTCACTTTGCGACAGTTGTAGGATGGCACCAACACTTGCTTACTGGGATATTAGAGGAGTAAGGTGGCGTGCTTGAATCACTCCATTTTTCCCCGAATTCATAATTGTTTTCAAACTTTTACTACTACTACTACTACCACCACCATATACAATGGATACAATATTCCACTGTTTTTTTTAGCTTGCTGAAATGTCTCGACTCATGATGCATTATCACGGCGACGCCTTTGAAGACAGACAATATGTGTGCGGACCAGGTAATTCAAGCGATGTGTCTCACGCCTTTGTTTTAAAGCGCCTGACTTTGATCGAAGCGATTGGACCGCCAAGAAGTTCTCCCTGGGACTTGATTTTCCCAATGTACGTAGTTCCCCCCCCCCTTATTTTTAATTAATTTCTTCCTCACCTTGGTAGCTGCCTTACTACATGGACGGCGACCTCAAAATAACGCAATCTGCGGCTATTCTTGAATACCTTGCTGACAAGCATGACATGCGTAAGGCCAAGTTTCTTTTTTATTTTTTGTTCCACGAAAATCTAAAAAAAATTTTTAATATTTTACCCCATTTTTTTGGTTTTCTAGTTCCACTCTGTAAGAAACGCAAAGCTGAATTAAGAATGCTCAATAACCAGATCATGGATTTCAGAGGCACCTTCGTCTCCCTCTGCTATAATCCAAATTACGTAGGGCATATTTTTTCCCTGAATTTTGATCTCTCCTAGGAGAAGTTGGTTGAGGGTTTTAGAGCAAAATTACCGGATCATTTGAAGGCCTTTGAATCGTATCTGGGTGATAAGAACTGGCTCAGTGGGGAAAGCGTGAGTTCATTTCCCCAGTATTCATTTTAATCAAATTCTACTAGATCGTAATTTGTTTCTTACCACACTTGACACTTCTAGCTACGCAATTTATAACTGCCACGCACGCACGCACACACACACACACACGTGCGCACATACGCACACTCACATTAATTAGCTTTGTTCAATGTTGATATTGTCATCTATTTTGCAGATAAACTTTCCCGATTTCAACCTGTGTGAATTATTGAACCAATTGGTGATGTGGGATTCCACGTGTCTTGACGCCTACCCCAAATTGAAGGCCTATCTCAAACGCTTTGAGGTAAAATTTTATGCGCACTAGGCTTGTTTATACTATCATTATCCACAAACAAGTGCAAATCGGAATACATTCTAGCCAGAATGCGTTAACGTCATATTTAATAATTGTTTTTTTTTACCTTGTTTTAATTTTAGCAATTGCCAAATATTAAAACGTATATGGAATCGGAAGAGTTCAGGAAACGTCCGTGCAACAATAAGCAAGCAAAGTGGGGCGCTGGTGCTAAAAAATAACCCACCTTTCCCCGTCCAAATGGAATTCTTTAGTGTGTGCAGTGGATTAAATGGAAATAGCAAGATTTTTTGCATGACTATATCATTTCTTTCCCTTATTGGATTCAAGTAAAATTTGCAATAAATAATTGAGTTATATATGGTGTTTACTTAACACTGATTGTGATTTATATTTACCAATTCAATAAAATTTGAGGAGCAGTGTTGATTTTAGCTAAGTGAATCTCTAATAGCAAGAAAATAATGAATTATGGAAAGTACCTTTCATTGGGATTTACGTGAGCCAGGTTATGCACGCCTACTCATAAATCTATTACGGTCACTTAAATGGTTGTCAGCAATGTTTATTTATGTCAAATGTCAGACGTTTTGATATTTATCATTAGCTCTTTAGCTGACTTCGAATTTCACAAAGAGAAGGAGGAATATCAAAGTGACAAAAAGTCGAGAGGGGGGACAGAATAATGTAACACAGATGTTTTTTTTATTTCAAATGGCAGGCGTTATGATAGGTATCATTAGCCCTTTAGTTGACTTCGTGCTTCACAGAAAGGAAGAGGAACACCAAAGTGGCAAAAAGTTCACAGAAAGGAAGATAAACATCCAAGTGGTAAAAAGTCCTGATATTTATCATTAGCCCTTTAGTTGACTTCGTGCTTCACAGAAAGGAAGAGGAACACCAAAGTGGCAAAAAGTCGAGATGTGGGGACAGAATAATGATTCACACACGTAAAAGAGGCAGACAGACACAAAGGTAGAAAAAAGGTGAGTACTGTGGAATTAGTAGAACATGAAATGCGGGGGGTCTTGGTAGTTTTAAGTCAAAAGTCAACTGTCGATTAATAGACTTTTTTGCCGTATGAGTATACGTTGCCCAGAGTGCACCACGTGGAGGTAAGTCTATCGCACACCCCGTAACACAGATGTAAAAGAGACAGACAATCACAAAGGCAGAGAAAAGGTAAGATGAGTACTGTGAAAGTAGGGAATATGAAATGCAATGGGGCCTTGTTAGTTTGAAGTCAGAAGTCAACTGCCAGTCCGAATATGACATACAGTGGGGTGATGGTAGTTTGAAGTCCAAATATGACATAGAGTGGGGTCGTGGTTGTTTGAAGTGAGAAGTCAACTGCGGTTTATAGATTAATTTTGACGTATGTGTATTCGTATCCCAGAGTGCACCACGTGGAGGTAAGTCTATTGCGCACCCCATGATGTGATGTGAATTGATTTGTTTAAATGATATAACTCAATACCTGTGGTCTTAAAATCGAAATTGATTCAGCCTTTTGTCAATAGGTCGAATCTAAATTATGTTAAGTAAAATTGGTTTGTTAAGAACTAGTGGCATCCAATCAACCAGTGAATTATTGATATAATTGCAGATATAATTGTCAAATCTCAGGCATTGTAGACTGCCTGAAGAATTCAAGGAGCCTAAGTGCAACGCAAATCGGGCTGTTGGAAGCGGAGAAAATAAAGCAATTTAAGGAAATCAATCAGTGGCATTATGGTGTAGATATCATTTAATTTAACGGTTATTTATCATCCCTCATATCCATTGTCATTGTTACTTACTTTGCTCATAGTTTATTGATTGACACTTCCCGGTGCACGAACAATCACCCAAGAGTTTGATCACACTATTGACCGAGTTGTTTTAGCAGGAAATTTGTGAACTTGAAATTATAAGAAACAGGGAAAAAATTATTTCAAACTGATAGCCGTTGGGACATTGTGGGTCATCCTTAACTAAGTGGTTTAGATATTTGAGCTGATTGAGATCTGGATAATTGATCCACAAGGCATATGACGTACAGTGGGATCATAGTAAGTTAAAGACAGAAGTCAACTATCGGCTTATAGACTATTTTGGCGTTGACTTATTGGCAAGTTAAACCTACCAATGAAATGTGTAAACTCCAATCTTTTGAGTAAAATTTTGCATGAGGCTTTCTTTTATAGTTCCAAAATCAGTGTGGTAACAGACACCTTCAGATTTCGAGCAATTAATTCAACTGAATTCTTGAACCCTGTCTACAATTCGTCCGTTTCGCTTATAATCTCACTGCTAAAACCTTTGTATCCACTTTTGGATTTAGTAAATAATCTAGAACGATACGCTAGAGAGGTCACTGGGGAGAGAGAAGTGAGTTCTGTGAAATTCAGCATCAACAGATTTATTCAACGCAATGCCATTAAGCTTGAATGACATAGAGTATAATATAATTCAGTTCCACAGGTTGCAGAAGTCAGAAGACTAAGGCATCAGATCAGCAAGTTGTTGAAAGTTAATGACAAAGTCACATCAGGGGGATCGAAATGTGATTGGACGGTTATGAGCAAGCAGGCGCATCCTAACATGCGCAAGTGTAAAAAACTGACCAATCACTAACTCAGTTGTTTTAGGAGGGAATTTGGGAACATGAAAGTATGAGAAAAAGGGAATAAAATTATTTCAAATCGTTAGCCGTTGGGACATTATGGGTCATTTTTAACTAAGTGGTTCAAATATTTGAGCTGATTGAAATCTGGATAATTGATTCACAAGACATTTGAAAATAGACTCGATAAAGAACTTGGAAACGAATAGAAATCATTTCAAATTTACACGTTAGGCATATAGCTCATAGAGATTAAAACTACTGTTTTTAATTAACTGACATTTAACAAAGGAGCCATTACATAACAGTTAGGGGTCTTGCACAATTTTTCGATGAAATCACACCTGTGGTAGATTTGTTTTGTCTTAAATTGTAATTACCTTGTATGAACCGAATTCTTTTGTCTATTAATTAAATATTTCTCAAAATAAGTTTTACTGTGCCAAAGATTAAGGGGGTAATCTAGTCTAGAAATAAAAAAAATCGATTTTTTTTTCATATTTTCATAGTTTAATTATTTAAGAATATGTCTACGAGAGGATTTTCTAAAATTCAAATTATATTCGGATAAATAAGCATTTTGTTGAGCAGGCATCCAAACCGGTTGGGCTGCAACTAATTAAACAGACAACATAATGGGTTCTCCGACTACCTGAATCTATATTTCTTAGTAAGCTCTTTTGTTCCGTTATATATATATATATATATATATATATATATCTTTTTTCACGGCAATAGATTTACGGAACAGGAAAAGACCAGTTTTACGAGTGCATCAACAGCAAAATTGAGAAGATCAAATGATGAAGAAGTAATAATAGATAATAATTACGCCAACTGTGTTTTGGAGTTTTTCACGGTCTTTTCAGCGATCTCTTCGTTTGTTTCGTGTACTACATGCAACAAAGAGATTAGATTTTCAAGAACGGCTCAACGCGGACTCGGGTTCAAAATTGCATTACAATGCAGTTGCGATAGTCTACGCTACATTCCATCATGTCCATTCGTTGAGAAACCCTTCGAAGTTTATCATTAGAAGAGTTATTGACTCGATGTTTGGGTTCAGAAACTCAAAATAATAATGAGTCTCTAAACTCGCTGATATGGACTTTCGCTCCAAAGCATGTCCATTCCAGGTCTGAGATCATTGAAATTGCAACATTTATTGCTATGTGTACTTTCGCTGTGTGTATTTTTAATGAAAACTTTATACCGATATTGAAGATGATGACGATTATGGGAGTGAAAATTGGTCCAGAAGCGCTTGCATTTGCTATCAGACGAGACAACGCCCGGATTGACCGCTCCGAGATACGAGCATCCAGCGCATCAAAGAAGGCCAGAACTGCTCGAAAAGAAAACAGACCAGAATACCCTCTTAACGTCGTTCAGTGGGGGGTTAGAACATTTTTGTCGTAAAATTTATGGCTCTCTCATTAACAGGTTCAGAAAACATCTAAATTAACGATTCTTACCACCCCTTATAGCCATTATCATTGTTGAATACCTTATTCATAGTTTATTGATTGACGTTTCCCGGTGCACGTACAATCACCCCAAGTGTTTGATGGAAGCGGCAAAGTAAACATTTTGCTGAATGGTAGCAGTTTCAGTAATTGATTAATCGTCACAACAGCATAAATCTCATCATAGAAATAACCAATCGCGTAAATCGCATGTCAATTCAACTTTAGGGTTACTTTCGATTCAAATACATCTATTTTTTATTCTCTAAACTCTTTCCATTTGGCCAATTTCGACATCGATTGCATCTTCCGCATAATTGGGATGGTTTTAAGAATTAATATTAAAACTAATTAATATGGTGATATTCAGAATTTATAATATGCATATAATGATTAAATGTGTACTTAAAAAATGATAACTCCAATCGAAGTATATAAGGCCCTACCATCAAACAAGTCAGAGTGTGGAAATCTTCCAGACAAAGTCATAGTTGATATAATTTAATTCCTACTTAAATATAACAAGTAGAGCGAAGTTTTGTGAAAACGCTGTCGCAAAGTTGATGGATAGTCAATGACTAGTTAAATACATAACACTGATTTTAACTAGGCCTCAAGAATCTCATTGGCAAAATCTCAAAATTACCAAACAGTGGACAGAAAGTTTGACGTGGAGCACGTTATTTGCTCATTTTGTTAAACAACCTACTTGTTCAGCTATTAAGCCAATAAATGCTATTCTCACTTGCCTATACAGGTTTCCTAATTGCCTGAGAAACTTCTGCATAACACGGTCGTACATTCCTGATAGTTTTATGGAGAATGGGGTAGTATTTGTACTCTTCAGGTGAAAATAGGTAATTGCTTATCTATTTCCAGTCAAATATGACGAATCTTGCAGATTGAATACGCTTTACTTTGTTTGTTGAAAATACATGCTGAAATTCATAGAATATTTAGTTTTATCGGACGCCGTAATGTTGTTATCTCAATCATTTGAACTATTTCATGCCATTCTACTGTTCAACTGGTCTGAAGTACTACCTCCATTTCTTTTGTAGCATTCCTCCAGTCTCTTTTGTGAATGGTCTGTGTGCTACAAACTCTTCTTCAGAATATTCCAAATGTTCATATTTTGCATAACATAATTCACGCGAATAAAGGACGATTTGATCAAATGGTTCTTTTTCGTTATCTAAGTTATCTCATCTGCAATCTTGTCACTTGGAGTACTGACGAATTAGTGAAGAAATAGCATACCTCTCTCACAAGTCCGCGTAAAGAAGTTATTCACCTTGATTTGAAATTTCTGGCTCCACAGTGCACGAAAAACTATTTCCAATCATCCTGAAATCTCTTGAAGACTTCTTTTAGCAAGAAAATTCATTCTGGTCTCAAAAATCATCCAGTTCTTTGCATTCTATGTCCGGTTACTCTTAAACAAGAAATCGTTCATTTTGGGCTTATTTTGAACGAGTTGAGAGCTTACATGAAGAAGGAATTGAATATGACCTAACAGAATTGCAGTTCTCGGGCAATGGTAATGGCAGATTCGACGACTTAATATCTATCAGATCGAATCTTATAGAATTGGTTAGAAGCGATTTGCAAACTGATACCCTGTGAAGGGAATCATCTCTTTGTCGGAAGCATAGCACCACCACAAGCTCTCTTGACCAGGAAAGACTGCGCGTAAAGCCGTTGAAGGCAATCGGAATGGCAGATTCGACTATTAAATATCTTATAAATCTGGTTAGAAGTGATTTGCACTGTTTGTGGTAGGTTAAAACATATTTCAATCCCCGGTTTAAATTTTGTTTACAGTGCGCGAAAGGTTTTAGCTACAGTAGGATGCGAGTCTAAAATTTATCACTGTGGTAATCGCGGTTGGTATTAGGAAGTAATAAATATCACCACAAAAATATACTTGGAATTCAAACTACAAATAATTATTTTAAAGCACTGTTCAAATAGTTAAATTTGACATAATTTAGAATATGTGAATATGCATTGCAGACCGTGGAACATATCTGTAAAAAAACATTGCAAAATGACAGTTCAATCACGCTGCTGGATCAGTGTGGAACTGTCCACTCCACTCTGTTGAATTCATGCGCAAAATCCATTTTGTCTCTTGGACTTTGTCTCTCTCCTTGATGAATTGTATCTTATTGAACTGGCTACTGGTAAATTGCATTATTTGTGGTTGGATCATACATTTTGCGAATTTCGATGACAAGTTGATTACAATGACCCTTAAGGGGCATACGTAATTGCTGCCACGTATTGTCAAACACATTTGGAATTCTTCTTCAAATGTACGAAAGAAATGTCATTCAGGGTAACCAATTTGTAGTGGATTGCTACTTTAGTAAAGCCTGGCCGACTCAGAAATCTCTATGGCAGATTCTTCAACATCTAGCTAGACCGACTCAGAAATCTCCATGGCAGATTCTCAAACATCTAGCTACCGGCTCAGAAATTTCTATGGCAGATTCTCCAACATCTAGCTAGGAATCAGAAATCTCTATGGCAGATTCTCCAACCTCTAGCTAGAGAACAGCTAAGCTATAGCTCAGCTATAAAGAAAACAGACGTGTAGCACGGAGCGCGTTTATATCTGTGGCAGATTCTCCTACATCTAGCTAGACTCCCAGAACGGCAGATTCTCCAACGTCTAGCTAGACTCCCAGAACCAGGGAGATTCTCCTACATCTAGCTAGACTCCCAGAACCAGCTAAACCATAGCCCAGCTATAAAGGAAACAGACGAGTAGCACGGAGAATTCTCCAACATCTAGCTAGACTCCCAGAACAAGCTAAGCTATAGTCCAGCTATAAGGGAAACTGACGTGTAGCACGAAATGCGTTTATTCGGTACGTATATTGCATATAAAGGAAACAGATGTTTAGCACGGAGCACGTTTATTCTACAGAGGATACAGACGTGTAGCACGGAACATTTATTCAGTAGCGGAAAACAGACGTGTAGCAAGGAATACGTTTATTCGATACGGGAAAACAGACGTGTAGCACGGAGCACGCTTATTCAGTACGGATTCAGACGTGTAGCACGGAGCACGTTTTTTCAGTACGGGTATCAGACGTGTAGCACGGAGCACGTCTATTCAGTGAGCATATTACGAACCAGCTAAGCTATAGCCCAGCTATAAAGGAAACAGACATGTAACACGGAGCACGTTTATTCAGTATTTGCGGAAAAAGTGTGTTCACGCAGGGAGCTACTCTTGATCAGGATGG
>UZAE01002196.1:0-10030 GCA_900617975.1 Rodentolepis nana
GGGGTATACGCTGATGATGCTGGAGTTGTGTTCGTGTTAGTTACTTTTAGAGGGAGTGGAATGGACAAGGCAACGTTTTTGAGGAGTGGCTTCTTCCAAGTGTTGTGAGGAAACGAGATCTTTTAACTCTGAGTTGGCTCGTTTTAGTCGGGCGATCTCGTCTGCCAAGGTGTCGACGTTTTCCTGTTGGAAAGTAAAGAGAGAGAGAGAGAGGAATGTTTATTTATTTATTACACGCAAATGCGATGGTGAGCAGTCATCGACTCCGGCTAAAAAGTGCCTTTTGCCTCAATAAATAATCTCTAGTCACCCCTCTAAGCCTTGATAAAAATTAAAGCCAACGCACTCTTCTAAATGCGAGTCATTTAAATTGATGTCTTTTTAGGCCATTTGGGTGGTAACCAACCTTGTTCAGGGTTTTGACCTAGTCTTGAAATGGAGATGCGATCTAAATCATGATTTGTGAGCCTTAAATTAACTTAAAAGTGTGGTTTTCCCATTGTATTCGCCTTGGCTGATCGGTCTGTTGATGAAATAAAATCACGTGATTCTATATCTAATATGGAAGAAAATTGTTAGCGGAATCACATGACGTTGGGTTGAAGAGTGAGCGACATGGGAATTTTTACAACAAGTTCATTGAATGATAAGCTCTGTTGCCTACCATATAAAAGCGCATTTGCGATTTTCATAACTATCTTATGGACCGAAAAGTAAATTGTTGGGCAATTATAATATGAGGGCATTCGACATTGTTTATTGATTTCTCTCATTCTGTGGAAGCATCTGAACCAAGTCCAATATGGGTTAAAGGATTGATCAAATGTAGAAATTCAAGATATCGAAAGTATGACAAAACTGAAATGTTGTTATGTTGGACATCTTTAAGTATCTAAGAATAGCTTCATATGCCTTCATCCAGATTTCAGTTTTTGAGCGAAGTTATGTTTGAGGTGTCAAGAATTTATTAATCAACTCGTTAGGTTAGATAGTTGGCAAACCACCTCAATCGTATTACTTCTTCAAAAGCTAAGATTCCTTTAATTTGTCAAGAGTTAATAAGCAGCTTAGTCAAGTTTAACTGTAATAGTATATTATTAGAGTTAGCATATGATACCTTATTGGTGTTAATAGTACCAATATTATCACTTACAGTGCACTACTCTACTGTTTAGTCGTATTTTCTGCATATTGGAAGCGAGGTTGCTGCTTTCTCTATTCTCCTCAAATGTAGATATTTCGCCACTGCAACTCTCTTCCTCCTACCTTGCAACCCTGGGGTGCGCGATAGACTTACCTCCACGTGGTGCACCCTGGGCAACGTATTCTCATACGGCAAAAAAGTCTATTAACCGGCAGTTGACTTCTCACTTCAAACTACCATCACCCCCACTGTATGTCATATTCGACTACTTCCACTGTACTCATCCCACCTTTTCTCTACCTTTGTGTCTGTCTCTTTTACATCTTTGAAACACTCTTCCTCATTCCCCCCATCGACTTTTTTCAATTTGATGTTCCTTCCCCTCTGTGAAGCCTGAAGTCAACTAAAGGGTTAATGATAACAATCAAACGCCTGCCATTTGATATAAATAACCTTGCAACCCTTAATAAATTTCAATTTCAAGTAAATTGGGACGAAATTTTAGATTTCATAATCAGCCTCTGGTCATTGCTGCCCTTTTTCTCCTATCATTCACCTCTCGTTTTAATCTGATTCTAAATTAGATCAACGATAAACCCAACTTCTAATTACCATTTAATACATTTGAAAATACGAACTCACTGTCCGAACCAGCCCTACCAGAATTCACATAGTTGTTGGTATTCTTGTCCTTGCCATTTCATGTTTACAGTGAATAATGAATAATCCATGTTTACCTTAAGAGTGAGATTCTTGTAGAGAGTATCTTCAAGCACCGACTGAAGTTTGTTATTGAGTTGAAGAGAGGTGCGTAGGTCAGAGGCTGGCGCGGAAGCATCACCAGAAAATACCGCAGCCATCAAAGTGCCACCTCTTCGTATTCTCTGTCGTTTGTTTGCGTCCACAGCGGTGGGCACTGCTGCTCCCTCATTCTCCGCTTCTCGAGAAAGACAATTCTGGGAAAGAAGGGAAGATGAACAATTGCGATATGTTGTCAAGTAAAGGATATAACACAATGAGAACCGATACTCATCATCGCAAACGAGATGGTCATATGCTATTAAGAAGTATAAGTCATGTTGGATATTGGTGATCCCTAGAGGACTTCAAAGTTTAACAAGCTACCTATGCAAAATATACGGATTTACTAGTATTTAAAACTTGATTGATCAATCCAAGGCGGAAAATTTCTTAAAAAATGAACTAATAGAATGAACTGCCCTTATTACATGCATTGCATACAGGCTTAAAAACACCTCGAGTTCAAAATCCAGTAAAACACTTAGGAGGATGAAAGAAATCAGATAAACACATATTAACCATAAACAAGAACACGCAGTAATATACCAACACGAGAGCAAATGAAATAACAAGGCTTTTCTCCCAAACTAAGAAGTAGTGGAACAAAAAACAACTAACGAATTGCCTCTACCTACTCTTTACATTAAAAAAACAATAATTTGCGTATGGAATCCAACCCGCATACACGACGGGTTATGCTTCTAGTAAGTAAATTCAATCTACGTGGTGTACTTTAACCTTACAAAAGTACGTTTGAGGTTGCAATGTTAATAAGGAAAACGAATTACTGAAAGTCAGTTCGAAAAAATTATTAAACAAAGCACAAATGAGCATTGCAAATAGAATGGAGTTTTCAAAAAAGGCTAACGTAGAAAAGTAGTTTGTTTCATCGTATTGAGTGTGGTAAAAGACAAAGTAAAGTTCAAAACTCGACCTTTAAATTACCTGTAAAATTTTCGTTTTCTTTTGCAACTCATGTGTTAACTGGCCAATATGCTCATGCATAAAATCAATTTTATCCATCAGCCGCATATTAGTCTTCTGAAGTCGATCAATTTTATTTAATAGAAGATTCCTATTTGGCTCCCGAGTTTGCACCTCAGGAGAGAATATGGAAGACGTCTCATCGGGGAGAGAAGCTAATCTTGTATTTTCCGTCGACGAAACTAGAGCATCGCCGAGAGGTGGGGCTTGAGTAGAATTTTGAACCTGTAAAATAAAATACACAGCACAATCGACCATAATGACGGATATATTAACTCGAGGAGCAGGGATCTTACAGCTTCAGGGGTATGACAAGAATCCGGAAAAGGTGGTATTTTCTCATCAGGAACAACAGAAAGACTGAGATTTGAACCCATGGATGTTTTCTCTGACATGTTGTCTAATTTCTGTGAAGACTGCTGACGGAGTTCTTGAATGGATAGCTTTCGTTGCTGAGTCATAAGGCGTGCTAACTCACGATCAAGACCATGTTGTTTGCGTTTAAGGGCGGCCTTTTCAACCTTTTCCCGTGTCAATTCAGACTTCAGGAAAGCTTCGGATTCTGTCAACTTGGAAATCTACAAGGAATTAATAATGATTCTGAAAGACCTATCTACAGTTTTACTGCAAAATTTAAATGGTAAAAATGCACCCGAAAATTTGAAGACGGAAGAGACGTTGAACGCCACAAAATATGGGTTTTATACTATCAAAGGGAAAATAGTGAACTGCATTAAGGTAAACTGTTATTAATACTGGAATCTGAAATTTCAAGTTATTTCAGCCTTACTCATTTGAGGAGATCTATGCACACCATCTTGAGCAAATGTCACCCCAGAATCTCGCTATTTGGAAAGCTGCTCAAATGATAAATCAACATTTTGCTAACCCCTCTATTGGGCAGCCAATACTGGTACAATTGGTATACTAAGTAAATGAGTAATCTCGGACCATCTAGATCAAACTTTACGTCACTGAAGCTGCCGTTAGTACAACAATAATCAATAATTTCAAAAACAAATAGACACCTTCGCTTCAAGTTGCTCGATGGTAGCAGCAGCCTCAGCGCGTTCGTTTCGAGCCCGAGCTTCTGTGGCTTGGAGGAGTTCTGTAGCTTCATTAGCAGCGCGAGAGGCCTCTGAAACAGCTTTCTCGCTCGCAGCCAATCGCTCTTGAGCTGCCAAGTGTGCTGATTGGAGACCAGCAGTGCGTTCTGTTAGGCGACGAGTAAATTCAGAGAGCTGAGTTTCACGCTCCACACATCTGGTCATCTCATCTCGCACTGAGACTAGATTGTCGTGGGCCCGTTTAAGCCTAGTAGCAAAGAATGGAGAATATCGTCATTCCATTCTTCCATTTTAGTTAATTTTGTCGGAAATAGAAGAACGAAAAATAAGTCACACGCCCAGTATCCTCCTAATTTTATATCGATCGAAAAAAATTATAGTCTATATGTGAATTGAAATACGTGAAATGGGTTGGGTGGCAAGCAGATAAAAAGTGGAATTTTGTGGAAAAAATGTGACAGCATACAATTGGATAGTAAAATAAGAATTCAACAAATACTCCACATGTTATTCTACTAAAGATTCACCCCCCCCCATCGCGTTAGTTCTGTAAGTAACACCACATATTTTCGTAAAGTTAAAATGAAATTAAGAGTTTACAATGAACAATAACTATGAAATATCGAGGGCACCATTTAGAGACTTCTTTTCAGAGGGAAAATCGATATCGTAATTACCGCTTGTTAGGGCGTCAATTCATTTCTTGCAATGGTGCGATGAGAGAGCTAATTCTGCTCCTGAAATCTAGACACTAAAATATGATAGGAATAAACAACGATGGTTTGACCTTCAACAATCATTCGCATGAAAAATGATCACTATGGAGATTTGTTGCAAAGTTCAGAAAATCTTATGACCCTTATTCTACTGAGTTCAGGGCTACGGCATCATTTGAGAGCAAAAAGCATAATCAAATTAAGTATGATTTAATTTTAAAGAAGAATTCTCAGTGTAATTCAAGTTGTCTCCAACCACATCTTACTGAGCGTAGCCAAATCCTACGGATTAACTAATAAAAATAACGTGGTCGTTAATACATCGTCTGTTAGACGAATTATATGCAACAATCTACCAACTACAAGGGATATAAAAATGCTGAATTGGACCTTTCAGCGATATAACGCTCAAAAATGAACCGAATACTTATATCCCATTCAGTTAAAAAAAATAGCAAACAGGCTTCGATTTAAGTAACAAATAAATTTACTCTTCGTATTCAGTTTCAAGCTCAGCTTTTGACTCTTGGACTTTTTCCAATTCAGAAATGCGATCCTTCAGGTTTGTGATTTCGGTCAAGGCTTTTTTGTACTTCTCTGTTGTCTCTTGAAGAGTCATCTCGTCACAAAGGCGTTTGGCTTCACGCTCACGGATTTTTTCCATATCCTAGAAAATAAGATATCTATACTACTTAAATCTCATAAGTAATACAAACTAATTAGTTAGCAAGCTGTTACTTTAAGCTGCCTTTTGAGCTGATCAACATCCCGAGAGAGTTTATTGATAACTTCCACTTGTCCAGCAGCTCTCTTCTGTTCACTTCGATGTGCCTCACGAGTTGCAGTCAATTTCGAATTCAAATCGCTTACTCGCGCCTGTTCTTGCTTTAAAGAATGCCGCAGATTCTCAGCCCGTTCTCTGGCCTCTGACAGAGCCTAAAGAAATACCCACATATAATAAATAGATACGGATTTGCAGTGCCATAGTAATTGCTTCTAAACATAAAATTATGAATATATTAGAGATGTTCAATCGCATTGGCCTACAAAGTGTCTAAATAAGAGTTACTCCTAGAGCAGTCATAAACAACGCACCCTATACCCCAAAATTAGTTTATTAATTTTCTATCATGTCAAACAACATAAATCTGGAGGTCTATCAGTACAGAGAAGGAAATGACCTATCCAACCATCTTATAACCATCTCCCTCTCTCACTCTCATCTTCTATTCGAAGCTTGACAATTTTTCTTCATCTAAGTATTAAAAAATATTTTTCTTCAGGGGGAACATGAATCGTACAGCCAAATATATGTTGAAATCATTATGTCGACGATAAATAACTAGACAGGTTAAGTAATGATGGATGCGTACTGAATGCGAAATGACAAGAACTGAAATTTCAATTGCGAAATACGACTCTATAAACAGGTAGGGACAGAGAAAGGCAATTAAAATGTGATCTCAACTTTGAGCACGTATATGTTGGTCTAATTTTATAACTCCTATCACTTTTGCATCGCTTACCTATTAGTGAAAACAACGGTCAATATATTATAATCACCCTGTGGTAAATCATCATTAATAAAAAATGCACGTATGAATACCCGAAGCTTATTAGAGCAGAATAAGGTATGACCAACCCAATTTATTAGGGCTCGTAGACAGGAATTTTTGGAATATGATCTATTATGACCTGTTTTTTTCTATCCAAGGGCGTGATAAAGTATTATCAATGGGTAAAACCTCTTAAACTGATCAAAATTTTTTTGTAAGATGACAGTGAGCTAGTTCTCTTAAAATCGAGGGCATTAATGACCTAGTTTTGTATTGTAATATGAAGCTTGACTACACTCACTAAGGACTCGAAATACGAAAAATAAGCTTAATTAGCATAATTTTCGAAATGTGAGTACATGGACCTTGTTCATTCTGTATTAAAAATAAACGTCAAAAATCATACCATATTTAACTTAGCTAAAAAAACTATACACCTGTATAAGGTAACCTCATTTGTAGAAATAGTTTTGTAGTTCATACGATTTAATAACATTCTAAACATCATCATGTTAATTTTAAGAGGATAGTGGCACTCTGAGAAGTACCACATGCATATTTAGTATATTCACATTATCATAGATACGAACACTTCCAGAAACCCGAGGCATGAACATTGAACTTTCGAATATTTACACAATACAGTGAAAGGTTTTTTCTTACAATTTGCAAAAGTAAAACAATTAGACCCTGCTAGGGGATATCTTAATACCAGGTCAATAACTTAGCGTTGCCTCATACGAAAACTAATACTCAAGGACTACTGTTAAGGGAATGGGGACAGCGAACACTGAGTACAAAATCAAAGTGATCATAGTGTAGATTTGAATCAATAGGCCATTCAATCACCTAACCCGTAACTGCCTCATAAATTGAATAATAATAATAATGATTGTTTTTTAATAGTTGGGGGCCAAGAAAGTGAAGCATAACGATGGCACATTTAGACCAGGAAGTGCATTTAATATCAAAACATTTATAATTGAGTATGTACCAAGGAAATTTTGATGATACCTTATTTAATTCAGTCATTGGCCCAGACTTGTCAGCAGAAAAAGATGAATTCAATTCAATGGGCATTGTTCGAGAAATCATCGCTTCTAACTCCTGTATTCTATTCTCGGCTTTCATTCGTTGTTGCTCTGACTAGATATGTATAGAAGAATACAATTTTAACTACTTAGCATATGCGAATTCAAAAGCTCAATGAGGATATAGTACCTGAGCAAACTTAACAACAAAAGCAGCCATATCAGATGAAACATTGTTTTTCTGATTCGATGGTGGCACCTTCTGTTGCGGCAATGGACGAGTTGACAACCACTTCTGCTTCTCTTCCAACAAGGTTTCCATTTGTTCTTGTGATCGTAGTAACTTTTCAGTTAGATCACTTACTTTATTTCGAAGGAAATCAATTTCACTCAAGGGCTCTAAATCTACAACTGATGATTTGTTTGAGGCTGAATCTGTATCTGGAGATTCAGGAATATCCGGTTTTGAATCTTCTGAGTCTTCCCCGCTTTGAATCGATTGAAGAATTGCGGAATTCTTCTCATCATTAATGTTGACATTCCCACAAGATTCATCAAATTTCGAAAAATTTGAAAATGAAGGCGAATCAACAAGAGAGATTTTCGGGGAATGTTCATTAGATTTATTCGAAGCAGAACTGGTTTGAGTGCGTTCTCCCTTATTTTCCAACAAAGAAGATTCATATTCCTCGGAAATTTCAGGACATAATTTGTTAGGATCTGTTATTTCTTTTAAATTTTCCACAATTCTAATTTGATCTGTCTCACCATTTTGCTGTCTTGTAGGATACTCTGATAATGAGTTATTTTGATCAAAAGCATTAGACTGCCTCACAGAAGGATCATCAGACTCATCAGCATGTGAACTATGCGTAGATTGTGTCGCAACGGATTCACTAGTGTTGCAATCATTTTGTGCAACATTATTAGCACGTTGTGTTATCAGATTATTCGATTTGAGAAATTCATAGTTCTCATCCGACACATCTACCAAGGAGTTTGAATCTACCGATTTGGTAAATACTTCGTTTTGATTTTTAAAATCATCACAGAGCAAAGCAGAAAATCGATGGCCATTTAGTTGTAATTCATTATCTTTTTCGTCGAAACTCTTGATATCAAGATTTTCAGAACAGAGAGATTCATTGCACGAGTGCGATTTTTCTTCATTTAAAATGGTTTGTTGTTCAACAATATTACACTTGGTAATAACTTCAGATACAATATCATTTAATTCCATAGACGATACAAAATAAAGATGAATATATACAGTTTAAAATAATTGCATACAAAACGAATCTAAAATAAAAATAAAATAATAATATCTGCTATCATCAATAGGTCTATAAAAACACTACAAATATTTTCGCCTGTGTAAAGACACAAAATTTTAGTGCTCCTTAAAATCATGCTTAATACAAAAAGATAAAAGAAATGCAGTTAGGTTATAAACCGATACCAGTGCGGTACTACCTTGATGAAAATATCTCAACTACGGCGGAGTTAGAAGTTTCATTACTTAAGCTTATAAAACAACTATGTTTCATATTTTCTGATTTTGACAATATTAGCATCAAATGATTCGATAACTTTTATTTAATAATGTATTAAAAACATTTTTAAAAATTTCAGTTGAGATTCTACTTTGAGGACGAAGGTGCTACAAACAGCCTTATTATAATTTGTAAGATTTCAAGAAATTTAATTCTTATAGAATTCACTTTAAAAAGCCAAGTATAAATGCTTTGAATTTATCTTTGAATATTTACGCTCTTAAGATTTCTTGAACAATGAATTAATGCTACTTATGTTTCATGTCTTCATGTACTTGTTAAACACGTTATTTAAGACAAGCCAATATAATGATACACCCTACCGATCGTTGTTCAACGTTGCTTTCATTCGTTTTCCTTTGAATACAGTAAATATATAATACTATCGAAATAAAATATGGCTATTTTGTTGCCTACAAAGTACATTTCATATAAATTCTAATCTTCCCTATACCTATGGGTGCCCACACCTAATTTTATCCATTTCTAAACAAATTAGAGCTTTCTTAATTGCAAAAATATCTTCTGTTGAGTAAGCTATAATCTTATTTGTCTGACTCGATCATATAACATTTTTAAATTATTCCATAACCCTTATAATATAACAACTGTGCTCAGTTGATAAAAGAATTTATTTATTTATATCAAATGGCAGGCGTCTTGATGTTTATCATTAGCCCTTTAGTTGACTTCAGTCTTCACATAGGGGAAGGAACATCAAAGTGGGAAAAAAAGTCGAGAGGGGGGGGGGAACAGTGCTTTAAAGACGAAGGTAGAAAAAGGTGAGGTGAGTACTGTGAAAGTAGTTGAATATGACATACAATGGGGTGATGGTAGTTTGAAGTGAGAAGTCAACTGCCAGTTAATAGACTTTTTTGCCGTATGAATTTACGTTGCCCAGGGTGCACCACGTGGAGGTAAGTCTATCGCACACCCCATTTGATAAAAGAATATATTGTTGATATTTGAGAGTATTAACTTTGTAACTAGGGGTGTGCGGTAGACTTACCTCCACGTGGTGCACCCCGGGCAACGTATATTCATACGGCAAAAAAGTCTATTAATTGGCAGTTGACTTCTCACTTCAAACTACCACCACCTCATTCTATGCCATGTTCGACTATTTGCATAGTACTCGCCTCACCTTTTTTTACCTTTGTGTTTGTCTCTTACATCTT
>UZAE01002197.1:0-10028 GCA_900617975.1 Rodentolepis nana
ACGTTTTTTACTAAAGTTAATTTTGATTGCATTTTTCCTTCATGTAACTATCGAATTCCTTTTTTACCACAGTAGAAAAAATTACCTTTGCAGTTACGTGCGCTTAATCACTTCCAATTACTAATATATATACTATGCGGGTGTGTGGTAGACTTACCTCCACGTGGTCCACCCTGGACAACGTATACTCATACGGCAAAAAATTCTATTAACTGGCAGTTGACTTCTCACTTCAAACTACCATGACCCCACTGTATGTCAAATTCGACCACTTCAACAGTACTCTTCTTACCTTTTCTCTGCCTTTGTGTCTGCCTGTCTCTTTTACATCTGTGAATCGCTCTTCTCTCCCTCTCGAATTTTCCCCACTTTGATGTTTCTCCCCTCTGTGAAGTCCGGAGTCAGCTAATGGGCTAATGACAAGTATCAAATCGTCTGCCTGTTGTCACCGCAAGTGGTACCTCCGTGACACTAATGCCACATTAAGGTGGGTACCTAAAATGCACCAAAGCATGGAAATTCAGTAAGCTATCTTGATTAGAGCTTTAAATCGTAACTTTGCATTTTTTCCCATTTTTGGTATTATCTATTTCCTCATGGCTGATTGACATAGAATGCAAATACAAGAAAATACATGGAAACAGATGAAATCTGCTTTCGGCAGGTTTGATTGCCTGAATTGTTCACTGCCAAAAGATGTTTTTTATTAAGTAAAACCTAGGCCATTAATTTGCTTCACACTCTAAGAAAACTTACATTTTGTTGAGGGACATTCATTCCGGTTTATTTCCAAATGTAAATATGTTTATGTGTAAGTTTTCATAATATTAATAAAGGTCAATGCTTCCAGAAAAAGAACAGAAGGTTGGATAAGTCAGCAACATCGCCATCCAATACGGAAGCAAGAATATGGGTTAATGCTAACCGAACTCCATGATGCTCTGTAAAAGGCAGCATCGATTAGGAGACTATATCAAAATTTCATGCAATAGCACTTGGTAAAAATCCGCCGTAACTTAAAATTCAACAAATATTTGTTTAATTTATTGAAAAAATTGTTGAATATTTGGTGTATATTCAACTGAAATTGGTCTTAATTAAGAGCCAATAATAGCAAAAAAAATAATTTTCGTTTCTCCACTTATATAAAAAATATCGGGTTTTTCAATGAAAGTTCCTCGTGCACCTATTTTTCACAAATTATGAGAATGTGGTCTTCTAAATTATAGAACAAGTACTTGCTCTCCTTGGCCCCTCAAAAACTTGTGGGACACTTCATCACGGGCGCGCACACTAGGCTTAAGGTGCGCCGTGCAACCTCGTACACGGATTGGTTGCGGAGAAGCAAAGCCAATGACCTGCGACAGAACACTACTCAGAGATATTTAGCTATTAATGTTCACTCGAATTATGCTAGATTTATCTGATAACTAATTCGCTATCAATATAGGTACTGAAAAACGTTCTCCGTGCTACACGTCTATTTCCTTTATGGCTGGGCTATAGCTAGCTTGTTCTGGGAGTCTAGCTAGATGTTGGAGAATCTGCCATAGATATTTCTGAGTCGGTCAGGCTTTACTAGCGTAGCAATCCGCTACAAACTAGTGTTTTTTCAAGGTCTCACAAAAACCAAACAATTTTTGGACTTACAAAGTTACAACACTGTATACCTTAGAGGGAGGATACAACGTATTCTAAAAAATCATTTCTGATTTCAGTCCTGGTTTTTTGCCAAATGTTTTGAAGTCAATTTATATTGCCTACAACATCTCTGTTGCATTCACATGGATACCTGTGTAATTAACCTATTTAAAACCAAATATGTCAATTGCAGTGTTCCACACAATAAAAACTGATCTATTTCCTGCACAATCATTGCATCAGAGAAATGCAAGGCAGATCAAATTAACAAATCACTAGACCAATCTTCATTTCAACTGTCAACCAATCAGACGAAACTCAAATCACTCAGATTTAATGAGACCAAATCTCTTGACACGAAGTATGTAAATCAATCGACTATGGCAAGGCAGATTTTGAAAGATTTTAGGGAGTAACAAACTGTTGTAAATAAGATGTTGGTCTCTTTATTAAACAGACGCAAACAACTGCTGCCAACTTGATTAATTTGAAACTTGAAAATATGTGTTTGTTTTAATGATTCAAACAGAGTCCATATTGACAGAGGAATAGATTCACTTTGCAGGTTGAACTACCTTGATTCTCAAGGAGTTCTGTGCAAGGCATGAACGTTTGCCGGTAAAGATGGCATATAGTGAACTATTCAGGAAATGGGATGAGGAGCAACAACATCTATTCTCCCACTTTGAAGCATACTTGCTGTTGCATTTTGGAAAGCTCATTGGTGGTGGCACGAAATGAGGTGGAAGTAAACATCAGCATTCTAACATGTGGCAACTCCATCATTCACCATTCCATTGAAAGTATCATGAGTGTGTCATCGTGAGTTCTTTTAATGTTTGAATCCACCCAATGTCACTGCTTGAGGCAATGTAATCGCGATGCTTTCTTTTCTGCCCACCACCGTGTTGACTCAAACACTTTGGGGGGGGGGGGAGAGAGAGGAGTTCACTACTTGACTTGTGCAAGTCTATTTATTGACAATCCATCCACAGCTTTTGTTGTCTCCCTCTTTCAACGTCTTCGATTTTTTACTAAACTCATGCACCAAAGACTGATACCTACCTGCACTCAATGAATTTGCAGAAGATGAGGTGATTATCATTGTAAGTCGTCAATCGTAACTGATTTGACCAATGCTGACTTCAAGTAATTTGATTTCTTGACGCTATTTGTTGTTGCCTCACTTATCAATGGCATCTTCGAGGAGTGCTCACACAATTTTAGAGTACAGTCGAGAAATGCATTTAGATGGCAACATCTCAACTACTGCACATGAATGAGGAGTTGAGGAAGACATTTGGTTGGCAAAAATGGTGTGAATGAAGTGTTGTGAGGCTTAGTAGAATTGCAGTCACAAGTGTGACATTGTTATTGTCAACACTGGAGAAATGTGGTTTCTCGTCAACTTCGATGCAGTTGCACTGGATTTCATGAAGTGAATTCTTACGCATATTTTCGAATACGAATTTGAATGAGAGTTCCAGTGAGAACTCTATTTTCCACTTCTACTCTCCTTCTCCTATTAATCTGCTTCACTTCCCTATTTCATTCCAATTTGAATGGAGAAACGACAACTGGAGTAATTGTAGTCATCTCATTACTTCTCAAATTCCATTGCAATGTTGAATTGGACTCCTTCCCTGGAAATCGATTTTGCATAAGATGTGTGTCTTCGTGGAATTTGAGGAGCACTGGAAAGGAAATAACTGATTCTTGTTACTGACAAAATGCGAACTGTACTCACAGACTCTTCAACTATTTCGGAATTTCATTAAGGACGCGTTTAACTTACATATAACTCACCAGTACAATCGTGAGTGAAAGGTTCTCAGGTGAGATAGATCTGGACTTAATAATTTTGGCATATGTCTAAATGTACTATGGTATGGCGTTTTTTGGCAGCTTCATTAGGGAGGACACTGCAAGAGCCACGAAGACCAACTGCTTGGAGATTACAATGGGAAATGGAAATGGAAGATGGTGAAGTTGATGTGTCTGATATTTGCCGGCTTGACTCAGTAGACTAACCAAGACATTGACAATCGATTAATGCTCAGTTTATCGAACCATGTGATTTTGTTACTCAATCGTGATAGTTTGGTGAAATCAGCATTAGTTTCACATTATTTAGTAACCACCTTCAATGCTGCTGAAACACAGTGAAAATCAGCTATCCTCTGAGATGCTATTTTGACATTTATTCCAATGTGAAAGGCTCCTATGTGATTGCAGAGGGAATTCAGAAGTACTTTACTATGTCTCCCTGTCAATCGTATATGTTCTATCTTCACAGCTGAAAAATTTAAGCTGTCATTAACTTGAAATCAAGGGTTTTTATACTAACCAAAAAATTTACTTAGCAGCTTAGAATGAAACTCCTCAAATCTGTGGAGTACGCTACACGCACGATTAAACTGGGCGCCTAAATATTCTGTAGGGTACGGCCTTGAGTGCAGAATTTCGAGAAAAAGTCAAGGCTTATTTGTGTAGCAATAGCTATAAGTCAGGGGTCCATAAGAAGCACAACAATTAATTATATATTCTCTCATATTTCGCCCCAACTTTCCAGGGAGCCATCGAATTAATTGAAATCTTACAAAATAAGGCGATATTAACTTTTATAACAGAAAAATCGACGTCTGAATTTCATATACTGGATTATAAGTTTTGGAAATTTACCGACAGTGTAGCGCATTTTTTTGCTTACCAACAAGGATGCACATCAGAATAAGTATTAATCATGATTTATAGTATATTAATTTACCATATTATTGATCTTTCTATAGTGGTTTATTCAACAAAATATGTGCAGATGTTTCTTATTCGTATAATGAGAAACTTTAGTTATATTCAGCTCATTAAAAAAGTGATTTTAAATTCATAAATGTTAGGGTAAACGATGCAGATCGGTTACATATTTCTTTAAAGATTGCTTGAACAGCACGGGAGAGCGCAGAACTAATAAGCGCAATAAAATAAAATAAATGGCTAATAACAATTTAAAATATGCACTAGACTTAAGAAATAATATAGGCTCAAGAACTTTTATGGAATTTCACACTGAGAATGTTCACAATATCATCATATTCTAAATAAATGTGAATATATATCTATTTCAAACGGCAGGTTTTATGATACTTAACATTAGTCCTTTTGCTGACTTCAGGCTTTACAGAGGGGGAACATCAAAGTAACAACAAGTCGAGAGAGGGGACAGAATAATATTTCACAGTCGTAAGATACAGATAGACACATAGTTAGAGAAAAGGTGAGAGTAGTAATGTGGATGTAGTCGGATATAAGTATACTCTGCCCAGGATACACCACGAGGAGGTAAGTCAATCACTCACCCCTCTTTCATGAATATTATTTGTGTAGCTTACAATAATATCCTAGTCTTCACTTTGTTTCTCTCCTGTGCCAAAAAGTTATAGAAGTCACTCAAACTCAATAAAAATGTAAAAGCGTCAAAAAATTTATTGCAAAAATATCATTTCTGTTTTTATTTAAAAGTTCTTGAATAAATTATACTTTGTTAATATTAACTATCTTACTTTATGTTTACTTGACCTCACGCCCGTGTCATTCTATTTTTTCTGATAATGGAGGGGGTGGTTCCGAGTTCTCCCCCCACTTCATGCTTTTGCCAGTTCTTCTTTTCATTATGCGATCCGAAGAGTCGAGCACATCGCTATTCAATGTTGTTCTTTATTTGCTTGTTGTCATTTGGCAGTTACTTTTGCTACGACAATCCTGCTGCTCTCCAAGATGCGTTTTTAACCGATCTTCGCTTAACTGTGACGGAATTTATGAACCTCTATGCATTCTATTCTTGGCCAAATGTCATTCTTAGCCTCGTCGGAGGTTTTTTAATTGATCGTGTAATTGGAATTCGCTGGGGAACTATCCTCTTTGCTTCTATAATTTTCATCGGTCAGTGTGTATTCGCAGCAGGTGCTTTCATGAAAAGTATCTATCTAATGTATTTTGCACGATTGCTTTTCGGCATTGGTGGGGAATCCCTGTCAGTTGCTCAAAACTCCTACGCCACGGCTTGGTATACATCGAATGAGCTGAATTTTGTCTTTGGACTTTCTATAAGCATGGCCAGGATCGGTTCCACTGTGAATATGAATACTATGCGGCCTCTTTATAATGCTGTTGGAAATCGATTCCATGTTGTTGGTAGTACAAAGATGGCCATAACGTTACTTATTGCGTCTTCGACTTGTCTCTTCTCTATCGCCTGTGCCTTCTCACTTGCTTTCTTTTATAAACGGTTTGTTTTCTTTTATCCTTATCAGTTTGAATGTACTTACTACCATTTCATCTTCTAGATATCTTAAAGCACAACAAGCCGTTGCGATTGAGCCACCACAAGCTGAAAATGAAACAACTGATGAAATTCAAGATTCTCAACCTGGAACCTCAGAGGTGACGGCTCAGCCAGCTGTGGAGGAAGTGAAGAAAATCGAAATCAGGGATATTTTACATTTTCCGGCTCCAATTTGGCTTATCTGCGTCATTTGTGTGACCTATTACGTGGCTATATTCCCATTCATCAGTTTGGGATTGGTTTTCTTCCAGCGTGAGTTTTTCTTTTAAGGATCAATCGGATTTATATGATGTTACATTTCCTTCACGGCTGAACAGTCCTTCCCTTAAGTTTTGTTTGACTTTCTTCTTTATGATTGATTGAATCGGTTCTGGGTTTGTTAGATAATCTACAGTACAATATTTCGGTCATGTCGCACTAATGTTAATGTAGTCGCTGCCGTTGTACACGTCTGCTAAATCGTCGGTGCACGTTAGTTCAAACAACTGTACTGGTTAATTCTGTTTCTTATAAGAGTTGTACAGGTTGCCTTTTCTCTATCCATGTCAAGTGTTGTTAAACCTGTTCTCAACGCGCTAAATAATTTAGAATGCTCATTGGCACCTACTGGCTAAATCTGTTTTACCGGGTGGGGGGGGGGCATTATTGCCTTTTATCGCTGAACCAGTTGCTAATATAGTGCTGGTCTAACCGTGGATATAATAGAAGGGTCGATTAGATCGAATGCCTTACAGAAGTAGTGCACGTACCAGAAAATGAAATAACCGACTGTGGTTACATGAAAGATATTTATTTCAAATGGCAGGCGTTTTGATAGTTATCACTAGCTCTTTTGCTGACTTCGGGCTTCACAGAGGGGAGGAGCATCGCAGTCATAAAGTCGAGGGGAGGTGAGGTGAGTACTGTGGAGGGGGTCGAATATGACATACAGTGGGGTGATGGTAGTTTGAAGTCAGAAGTCAACTGCCGGTTAATTGACTTTTTGCCGTATGAGTTTACGTTGCCCAGGGTGCACCACGTGGAGGTAAGTCTATCGCACATGGAAAAATCACCACTATATTTCCTCTATTCAAATGGCTAGTTTAACCGCATACCTTCAAGTTTGTTTGTATCGTCCTCGCTCAGTCTAGTTTTTGACACAAAAATTATTCCTACCTTTAACTGCCGGTGGCCGGTAGCGGAAACACCAGTACTTTGTTTCACTCTTATGCTTTTATCTATTTCAAAGATCGAGTGGGTGTGATGGGGGGGGGAGAAGGGTTAAAATAAAATGTGGATTTCTTGTCGAAGATTTCCGTGGTGGCTAGTTTTAGCTTCGAAATTAATTCTTTTTCAATTCCTTTGTCCAGAGCAGGCGTTGGAAGTCTTCTCATTTATTGTATATGGGCTTGAGAACTACTCCAACATCTGCGCATCCTTTAATTCTCAACACTTTAAGTTGCTCTGTGGGATTTCCGCTCGTTTTGAGCTCACCTCTTATTCTAATTTAATCTTTTCCTTTTTTAGGCAAATATGGATTGGACCCTCCTGAAGCAGCAGCAATTAATAGCATGATATTCATCGTTTCCGTAGTAGCCAGCCCCCTGGTCGGTTTGGCGGTCGATTATGTCGGTTACAACTTGACCTGGTTAGCCTCTGGCGTGGCATTAGCAAATATTTGCCATGCAATTTTCGCATTTACCTCCCATGGTGTCTCTCCTCTCGCATTGACTGCCTTCCTCGGATTAAGCTACTCAATTCTAGCTAGTAGTCTATGGCCTATGGTCGGCATGGTTTTACCCCAACATCATCGGGCCACGGCTTATGGTCTTATCCAATCCATACAGAACCTTGGTTTGGGCCTTATCGCCATGTTAACTGGGTATATAGTTGACACCAAGGTAAGTGACCGTCCAGCGTGAACACCGTCTCTTAATACCACCCTTTTCTAACTTAATTTTGTCTCCATTTCAGGGATATCTGGTTTTGGAGCTCTTCTTTCTCCTGTGTACATCTATTGCTCTATTATCAGCTGTCTGTTTGATGTTGTGGGATTCTAAAAACGGCTATAAACTCAATTCTCGTTCAAAGAGACACGATAATAAGATTTCTGTACCTCGGGAATCTGTCGAAACATCGGACACGACGCCTCTTATTTCTTAATTCGATGCTGCCTTTTTGAAGGGATCATGACTGCTGTCTTTTGTTAATTATTTTCGTATATTTGGTTTGTAACAAATTTATTTCGCAAAAATTTTACTTCAAAATAAGGTGGCACTTTTTTACACTTTTTCCAAAATGGATATCAGGGTAATTTTTTTCAATCGGAGTCTAGTAGCATATTTTTCCATTTATTTATATCAAATGGCAGGCTTTACGAGAGTTATCATTAGCCCTTTACTTGCCATCTGGCTTCACAGGATGGAGGAACATCAAAGTCACAAAAAGTCGTTGGGAGGGGGGGGGGGAAACAGAAGAGTGATTCACAGCTGTAAAAGGGACTGAAAGGCCCAAAGGTAGAGAAAAGGTAAGGTGAGGCGATTGCTGTGCAAGTAGTCAAGTATGACATGCAGTGGGGTCATGGTAATTTGACGCGAGAAGTCAACTGCCGGTTTATAGACGTTTTTGAGTATGAATATATGTCTCCCAGGGTGCACCACGTGGACGTAAGTCTATCGCGCACCCCATATTTTTTCATAGCTATAGCTAAAACTACTCAGTGTGAAGTGGGTTTACTTAGAAATGAATCGCCGTTAAAGCAAGTCTAAGTTTGTTTTATCAATGCACTATCCTTTAACCTATGTGTGGAGAACAAGAGCTGTTTCCGATTGGTGCATTTACCGAAATGGTCGTAGAGAGGATGAGAGTTAGGTTTGAATATAAGAGCGAGATACTTACGTGTCTGTTTGAATGAGCATACCACAGGATCTCTAGTGTACTTAAACAGTAGAATTTTCAACGCTAACTGATATCAACAACCTTGAAGGCTAATACAGAAAGTGGGCACTAAACACTGCAGACAATAGATGACTCAGGTTTTGGGAGGAGGGGGAGAAGACACTAACGCTGCATTCCAATGGGTGCATAAATAATTTTTCCAGCAGCAGGATACGTGAAGACCAAGGGTCTCTACAAACACCTAGTAGATTTCTGTAAGATTACACAGGATGGAATTATCCCTGCAGATTTAATCTTTATTGGTCGGCCTCCTATCCTATAAGCACGTGAAACGAGGGTGATTAGTTCGGCACACAATTAATTGTTGCTGCAAGCACTATCATGCACTTACCATTGGTTAAAATGTCATTATATTTCAATGAAATTGATACTCGTGAATTAAGTGGTGTTTGTTGCTTTGTGGTTCTCCCGTATTTAAAAATGCGCGGTCTACTTCACTCACAAATTCCACTGATTTTTCAACTTGGATATGTAAGTGGTGCATTAACAAATTAATTGAAATCAGCACTAAATACCCTCGTCTGTTTAGTTACTGCAAATCTAGAAGGGAAACAAACCATCTCATCTACGAGCAAGTAGCATTCAGCTTGGTCATCTGAAATATCTACCTCTATACTCGAAAAGCGGGGTGTGCGATAGACTTACCTCCACGTGGTGCACCCTGGGCAACGTATACTCATACGGCAAAAAAGTCTATTAACTGGCAGTTGACTTCTGACTTCAAACTACCATCACCCCACTCTATGTCATATTCGACCCCTTTCACAGTACTCATCTTACCTTTTTTCCACCTTATCTACCTTCGTCTTTGATACACTCTTCTGTCCCCCCCCCCCTCTTGAAATTTTACACTTTGATGTTCCTTCCCCTCTGTGAAGACTGAAGTCAACTAAAGGGCTAATGATAACAATCAAAACGCCTGCCATTTGATATAATAATAATATTCGAAAAGCCACCTCGTTATGGAAATAACCAAGTGCCTGCCACTGCCAAAAAATCATCAGTATACTCAATGGAATGAAAGACCAAGGTTTGGGAATGGGAGGGGGGGAGGCAAATCTTACATAATCTGGCCAGTAAGATTAAGGTGCCAGACAAGACGCGCAAAAAT
>UZAE01002198.1:0-10028 GCA_900617975.1 Rodentolepis nana
GATAACCATCAAGACGCCTGCCATTTGATATAAATAAACTAAAATATCAATTAGTAGAGGTAGAAATATAATTTAGACTACACCATATCACTGAGCTACCCAACTATCAATTTTAGCTAATATCAAATCGCATACACATTTAGAGAGTTAACGCATGGGCTTACAGTTCGCCAACAATATACTTAGATGTGTGAGAATAGCTACAATGCGGTCAGACATCAAAAAAATTTCCAATGAGGTTAAGCAATAGGAATATTCTGAAGTTCAAAAGGAGACAGACCATTTAAAAAGGAACTTTCAAAGTCAGAAAAATGACAAAGGTTTAACCAGTATTGAGGGGGCCGATACCATTTCTATCGTTATTAATTCGTATAGGTAGGAATTACTTTCAATCTCCCTCAAAAATTTAGTTGATAATTGCTGCCCACACTTCCTGATCGTATCTAAGAATTAAGTACTCTCATTGTAACACCACTACTTAACCTATCACATAATCGATTACACAGCACCGATCAGAACGAAAGAAGGGGAGACGAGGACTCGATTTCGATGAGGACAGATTGTAGCCCCCTTGGGTGGATATGACTCAGCCAATATTAGCGAATAATCATGAACTACAAATCATAGAGATCAAATGCGGGAAATTTCAATCGAGGGATGTTTAGCAATTCAGGTGTTGTCATAAACTCAGCACCGAAATAGAAAAAAATAAGAGCCAAACATACTTTTTTATATCGACAGTTAGAGTTCCACTCAGAGGATCATTAACCACTCCCTCGTGTTGAATTCCATGTTCGGGCAATTGCTCATTCAACTCATTAACAACTACATCGTCTTCGATAGATGCCAGCAGGCGAGAAATATCAGGCAACTGGATTTGCTCCGGTTGTGCCATCTCCTCCTTCATTTCAACAGAATCTGGTGGAGAATCTGCGGGTTTTAGGGAAGTAGACTCTTCAATCGATGGAAAACGTTCGAGATGAAGTCGACGGCGTTTAGATGCAACCACTTCGTCTCCCGATGTGATTGCCAGGTGGTCCAACAGTCGACGAATTCGATTTACACGTTTAGCGGAGGCTGTGCATTGTATACGCGTTATATGCCTACGCAAGTCATTGAGCTAGAAGTTAGAATAGGTTTAATCTGATTGATCAAAATGATTGTGAACTGATACCATTCTTTACATGATTTGAGATAGTGATAAGCACATAATTCGATTGGAACGTAATTGGGCATAATAGACGCCGAATTACAAGAGGGACAGTTTGTGTCTTTAGCAATTACACACTCCAAAAACCAGCTCTTATTCGTTTGGCAGAAGTAAGTGAACATTCAGGATTGGCAAAGCTTGCTATTGTCATCCTTTTAATGACAAATGACTAAACTTGAGAAAGCCACCTTTTTAGGTTATTAAGGGAAATTTGACAATAAACAGAACATTCATGTTGTTTTTTTCTCATGTGGACTAATAGCCTAAAGCAGCTGGAATACCATTTAAGAAACCATAATAGGTGTTAAATGTCAATTGACATCAATTCGGAGCAGATTTCATACCTAGGCGTGCATGCTTCCCACCGATTGACAAATGACTCATAAGTCCTTTTAAGGAAAGTGTTTTCCAAAAAAATCTTGGACAGACAATATCACGGAATATTGCCACCCCCTCGACCTTTAGAAGTCTTGGAAAGTCCAGCAAATAAGACACCACCACTGTTCACGTATCCGTACGGATACTGAGCAATTAAACCACTGTGGAAGGATATTTAACACAGCCGTAACAGGCAGACTCGTATTGACCAAACTAACAGAATGAAGCAACTCACTTTATTTTCAAACTGCAACGAAGAGAAGGAAGGCAATTTTCCTGCTAAAATCTCCGCCGATTCTCCAATCAGTGGGAAGAAATGTGAGATCTGCAACGCCACACAAAATAACTGAGAGTCCTTATCTGGAACCACATCGTCTGAGACGTGAAAGAGTGATCGACTCTCTGGAGCAACTCTCAAATCAGTCACTGCAGTCGATAAAGGACTACACTTAAGCAAGTAGTACCGATAGAGCACAGAGAGGACTCCTTCAACAGCAGGAGAAACTTCACAAAGAAGGTAGTATTCATCATTAGGAAAGAGCTTGATATACGACAGAAGGGAGCGTTCCTGTTTGACTCTCTCCAATAACTGCAAGTAACCCGTGTGCCTTGGCGGAGAACGACCCATTTTCTGCATTGGGATGGAAATAGGAAGGCAGTCTTTAACAATTCGCCCCCTACTAATCCACTTTATCCTCCATTGGCCGAGCAAACAACGCAAATGGGAAAAAATTTCTACTAGACGGGACTGCCAGCGTCTGTCATCCACCGCCAAGTTTCTCATACCCCGATTGCCAGCACGGCATTCGATAGAAGAACTACGATCAAGAGTAACTCTTCGAGTTGTAGGTCTATTGAAGGCGGCTTCAAGGTCTTTAAGAAGGGGGATGCATTTCTGTTGGTCTGACGCAGGAAATGACGCTCGAATCAGACCTTGAGTTGAATCAACACGGAGATGAAGGTATTCATGAGGTAGGCACGGCCAAAGAACCGGGATACAGAGAGATAAGGGCACATCACCCAAGTTGATGGGACCAGGACAAAGAGGAATGATATCCATATTAATCTCATTGAGCATGCGTTCGGCACGAACCACAATGGTTCGAGTAAGAAGGTTCTCAATCGATAGACAACTGGCTTGAATGTAGTTTCCGACTCTGAATGCGTCTTCAGCATTGAGTTCTGGATAATGGGATACACAGAGCGGACGCTGGGAGTCGATCGGATCAGTGTGAATCATAATTGAATAAATTGACGGTCGCATTTTGCCATCGGGGCCCATAGCAGCTTCGTAGTTACAAGTAGACAATCCTCGCCAATAGATAACTTTTAAAAACTGTCCTGGACGATACTCCTCAATGTTGAAAGGGTCTGTCGGGCGCCTAGAACGCAAATGTTGAGCCTGTTCGAACAAAACATCCAGTTGGAGCGACAATGCGAACGCATCTAGGGTAAAGTGCTCAACATTATCCAGGGACTGGGGGAGAGATGGAACATTTTAAACGAGCCTATACTTACGAAGCATATCATAAAGATGGACTAGAGGCGATCTCTTATCGAAACGACGATCCAAAATCCGACTTTGAACGCGATTGAGTAAGAATTGAATCTGATGTGGATGAACCAGTGAGCCCTCAACTAGAAGCATATAAAAATTGTTAGGAGCCTTTTACGTTACTTAGGAGAATTTAAATGAGACTCTAGGCTTACCACTACGTTTTGGATCCGAAACAAGAAACTCAATATCAAGGATTCGCCAGGGAAAATTTTGTGCCTCAGAGAGCATTGTCAGGGTCACTTTGAACTCATGAGGAACCGTGAAAATCACTCTGCCTTTATCTGTTTGTAAAAATTAAATTATATTTCTGAAGGCAGACGCCTACCAATGAGAATGTTAGTAAAAGGTCTGGGCATCTGAGAGATACTAAGGCGATACTTAATGATCCGATTCAGGTCTATTAAGCTTGACCGAATGTCTTCTTCAGTTATAGGTAAAGCGGGAATGAATTGACGCTAAATTTCGGTTTTTTATGAAGATGACTTACTTCAATGGCTTTTGGCAAACGAGTGTAGGTCTTATTGACAAATATATCAATAGCCAAAACCATTGCGAAAGGAGGCAACCTAGGAAAAATGAACCGAAAAATGATTTTACCGAGCTGAGATTAAGTGATTATGGTGTAGAATAGTTAATACGTTCGCAGTATCTAAAAGAAGCATGCTTTGCTCCTCGAGAAAGTTGGAAATTTTCTACAAGCCAGAAATATAATGAATAACAAATTTGCTCGAACCTCGCATTTGTCAACTTTTGATGATGTGTTTGCCCATTTCGTAAGAGCTTCGATACGAATGAAAAGGTTTCTTGTTCGGCTGAAAAATCTGGCGAGCTCAATCTTCTTTTCCAAATCAGTTTTGCTTGGAAGACTAAGAAATAGAAATTGAAAGACTCCACTTACAGATCAACCAAACGCATAAGATCAGTGTATGTCTTCTGACATGCAAGATCGATGACAAGAGCTAATGGAATCATTCTAGACCGACTGCTCATCACTGCACTAGCTGACATTTTGATGGTTTAGGTTTATGTAACGACAATAAAATCAAAAACAAGGGAGAAATCCGTCAAATTTGCCGCTTAATTGAAAGCCAATCAGTAACTAGCATATTCGTATAAATAACTTGGCAATTTATAATTTATTAAGAACTTATATCTTAAAATCAGTCATTTATAATTATAACAAGAATTAATCAATAATATATTATTATTAATTTATATAATTCTATTACATTTAAAATGATTTCTACTTTGGTATAATCGCGATGAAAACCGAGCTTAATTAAACTATGCTTATCCATTCTGGAACGTGCGGGTGTGATGTTAATCATCTAAAGAAGTAATGAATCTTCAGCCAATTGATAGTGATTACATCAATAGCATATCAAAAGTAATATTTAGTGTCTGGGTTCCGTGCAAGCTCCTCTTATATTGGGGAGAAGTACCACAGAATTCAAAGATTTAAAAACCACATTCCTTGATATATGTTCGATTCCCTCTATATCACAAAGGTAGCTTAATAACTTTCGATAGCCATTCTATACTATGACATTTTGCTATAGAGAACACTTAAGATAAGTTGATGCTTATTCACTTCGAAACCCTGTACATGACTAATTCCAGTATCGAATTAATGCTCATTCATCCTATGTCTATTTTGTGATGAATGCTTTAAATGAAATTTTTCTGCGATTTGTACAATGAAGAAGATTGACTTATTCGTGCACTGCTTTTAGATTTGCTATGGTCGTTTAGAGTTACATGGGTAGATTAAATAATTTTTAAAAGTTTTGTAAACTTATTCAGTGGAGTGCCAAATTAGTATTTGGGAAGCTTGCTAAGCCGAATTATTGTGTGATGCATGTGTTTCAGAATGTACAATTTGTTAAACCCCCTAATGACGCTTGCGTGTGGATGAAAATCATAAGAAAATTACCTTCATTTCATACTATTAAACATAAGTTTTACCTTATTACACATGCAATATTTGAATCTTTCATAGCTTCTACATAGTCATAAAAGAAGCATATTCCAGAAATAATAGCTTAAGATTATTGACGGGTTGGCTTCAGTTCGCTGCGATTGAAGAAAAATATCTCTTAAAGTTTGGTTCGGTCCAGAACAGCTTTCTGAGTAAATTTTGATTGCAACAATAAGATTATGGAATCTTAAAGCACCTTCCTCACCAGATCTGTTGAACAATTATGTGAATACACGAGACTCATTTATGCCAGTTCCTTAAAACTGATCTACTTCAGTTCAGTTTCACTTCGCATGCGATTTTGCCATAATAAAATATTTCTGATTCCAAAAATACAAATGAATCATATTATTTTACTTTAACCCAACTGATGTGATAAAATTTCACCAATGTGTAGAATAATTCAGGTAGTTTTGAATTCTTAATATATTCGACTACTTGATAAATATCACAAAGCAAGCCATTTGAAATAATAATAACATTTGACTGCTTTATTTCATTCATCTTCGAGGAGTATTGCGGCCAAATTTATGCAAAATGAAGTATCATGCATTTTTATTCCACATAAAATTTTATTTATGAAATGAATATTTTATCAAATGAGCACTTATGGCAACCAGTTTTAGGCTTAAACTGTAAGTAAATTTGGTGCTTATATACCAATTTCAAAAATAAAAGCGCATTTTAAAATAATCACTAATTGGTCTAAACGTCGTTAATTTGCTAAATAACGAAACCGTTTCTATTACGCTAGCTATAATTAAACAATTCAAAATATCAATTTTTCAAGCAAGAACAATTTTTAACCCGTTACTGATTCTTCATTGTGGTTAACTAATTGTCAGCCAATTACTTGCAAATACTGTTGAGATATTGGTTTTTGAAAAGATTCGAAATCACTTAAGGCCCCTGAATAATTGATGGAAATTAATATGTATTTGGTTAAACTCACAACGCAGCACTATTATAGAGCATACAAGTAAAGATTATTTTTTCATGCAAAATAAAGAACTCGCGACTATATTGTGCAGTAGCATGAAATTGAGCTCAAAAGGTGCTCAGAATTATTATTATTATTATTATTATTTCAAATGGCAGGCTTTTATTTGACTTCAGCTTTGCCCCTTGTGGGGGGGGGGGTACATATATGGCAGTAAATTAATAGCAGTTCATTAGTTGTCTTCTGGCTTCCCAGTATCACTGGGTTTCCGTCGTTGTCTTTAGGGTTGGACACCGAATCAAATGGCTCATCTCCATTTCCTTCTGTAGGTCACATAGGGGGCATGTTGGTTGAATGTGTACTCCTAAACTGTGAAGGTGCTTTGCCAAGCAATCGTGCCCGGTACGTAGTCTAAACTCAGCAACGGCTTCAATTCTTGGCCAGTCGGCTATGTCGGAGAGAGCCACTGTCCACTGTTTCTCTTTCGTTCGAGCTTTAAGTTTGTTACACCTTGAGGTCTTGAATTGTCTCCTGATTAAGGTCTTCATTGTGTGGAAAGACATTGGCCAGCCCATGCATTACAAAATTGTTGTCCCCTTCTTGGCAAGTACATCAGAAAGCTCATTGCCTTTAATGCCACAGTGACCAGGAATCCATTGTAGGACCACTGTTTTGCTTTTCTCTCTCAGCATTTGATAGAATTTTCTACATTCCTTTATCTCATCCAGCAGCTTGGTAGGACCACTGTTTTGTTTTTCTCTCTCAGCAGCTCATAAAGTTGTCTACATTCCTTTATCTCAGCTGTTTTGGGTTGCTAAAGGACCACTGTTTTGTTTTTCTCTCTAACAGCTGATAGAGGTTTCTACATTCGTTTATCTCAGCTGTTTTTGATAGAATTTTCTACATTCCTTTATCTCAGCTGATTTTGGTGGCTCTCTGTTTCCAATTGAGTTTATAGCTGACTGTGAGTCCGGGAGTATTACTGCTTTGGTATCCAGGCAACATAATTTGGCTTGTGCTATCTTAATGGCCTCTATTTCTCCTTCAAAAGCGGATCTATTGTGCTCCGCTGTTGCATTGAAAGAGAAGAGTTCGAAGTAAACACCTGCTCCAACGTTTGGTTTTCTATGTATGAACCATCAGTGAAGAATTGGAGTCATTGGTCTGCAGGATATTTGACATTGATTGTCTCAAGGGCCAGTGAACGCTTTTGTTCTAGAGGTGTATTTCCTTTCCTGAAATGATCAAGAAGTTGGGTGCAACATTACACATCAGTGTCTGCTAATGGGTTTTGTGGTAGAGGGAGATTTTTTGGTGTCAGCAATTTGTAATGCTTTCTTCAGTTCTATGGCTTTCTGTATTAGACCAGATTGCGTTTTCAGATGTCTTGGTCTATTCTCATAGGTGCTGAAGAACTTGTCCATGGGAATGCGCAGTAGCTTCTCATACAGGATCAAGGCCTTCTCTTTGATATGGGAATATATTTTTTTCAAATGGCAGGCGTTTTGATAGCTATCATAAGCCATTTAGCTGACTTCAGGCTTCACAGAGGGAAGGTTCATCAAAGTGGAAGAAAGTCGAGAGAAGGAGGGTTACAGAAGAGCGATTCACAGATGTAAAAAAGGCAGACAGATACAAAGGTAGAGAAAAAGGTAAGATGTGTACTGTGAAAGGGGTCGAATATGGCAAGCAGTCGGGCCACGGTAGTTTGAAGTCAGAGGTCAACTGCCGGTTCATAGACTTTTTTGCCGTATGAGTATACGTTGCCCAGGGTGCACCACGTGGAGGTAAGTCTATTGCACACCCCAAGATAAGGGAATATATTGTGGTGCTTCCTGTAACTAGGAGCATTGCATCAATGGGTGTTGATTTTATCCCTCCAGTAATTAGACGTAATGCTTGATTGTGTGCCTTCTCGAGTGGTTTGAGAGTCACCTCTGTGGCTGTAATGAGTGGCTCACAGCAATACAACATTATTAGCTGAATAAACATTTTGTAAGCGGTGTTGAGAGTTGAGCGCGCACAGCCCCATACGCTACCAGCAAGACGCTTCAGTACATTCAGTCTATTGGAGACTCGTTCTGCTATTTTAGCAATGTGACTTTTCCACGTTAGCTTTGTGTCAAATGTCACTCCGAGATATGTGAACTCATTGGTTTTCTCTAGGGTAGTATCCTTATACCTTAAAAGCGGGTTTATGCTGTGATGGGCCAAAGAAAATGTTTGGAACGCAGATTTTGCGGTATTGATTACCATTCCATTGTTGTCGCACCAGTTTGCTAGTAGTTTAAGTGCATAATTTAGGGCACTTTCCATCCTCTTCTGAGTATTTTTCTTGGAGGTAGACTACCATGGAACAAGATCATCTGCATATAGTAAAACACTTTTTATCAATTTCATAAATGAGATGAAAAATAAATTAAGTAATAATGAATATGGGAGGATGAGTGAAGAGGTATAAATATAAAGATTGGTAAAAGTTTATTCCAATACATGTGACTAATCGACCTGAAAATAAAAAAAAATAAATATAAAATGGTAATATTTACTTCAGTAGTATAGTTGAGTTGTACATGTTCCTAAGCGTTAACGAAAGATCAGATGTACTGTTTGCATGGGCAGTTAAGACGTTTCCCTTTAAAAGCACTTTAAATTCTGACTAGGATTTTTCCCTGTTTTACCCTTGCTGATAAGGGGTGCGCAATAGACTTACTTCCACGAGGTGCACCCTGGGCAACGTATACTTATACGGCAAAAAAGTCTATTGGTCGGCAGTTGACTTCTGACTTCAAACTACTATGGCCCGACTATTTGTCATATTCGCCCCCTTACACAGTACTCAACTTACCTTTTTATGCCTTTGTGTTTGTCCGTCTGTCTCTTTTACAACTGTGAATCACTCTTCTGTCCCCCTTCTCGACTTTTTGTCTCTTTGATGTTCCTCCTCCCCTCTGTGAAGCCTGAAGTCAACTAAAGGGCTAATGATAACTCTCAAAACGCCTTCCATTTGATATAAATAAATAAATAAATAAACCCTTGCTGATAACGTGCATTGATAACATTAAAGTGATTGAAGGTACTTTTCAGAAATCTCAACAAACATCTTTACCCAGCAAGGGTAATTGAAGATTCATGTAGATTCATGAAGATTCCTCATTGAATACTATTGGCAGACCGTGTCTAATTGATTCAGGTAAAATTAAATAATATATTTACTATTTGAATAAGTACAATCGAATCCATTGTGATAAATATGGGGTGTGCGATAGACTTACCTCCACGTGGTGCACCCTGGGAAACGTATACTCATACGGCAAAAAGGTCTTTTAACTGGCAGTTGACTTCTGACCTCAAACTGCCATCACCCCACTGTATGTCATATTCAACCACTCCCACGGTACTCACTTTATCATTTTCTCTACCTTTGTGTCTGTCTGTCTCCTATGCGTCTGTGAATCCCTCTTCCGTTCCCCACCCCTCGACTTTCTACTACTTTGATGTTCCTCCCCCCCCCTGTGAAGCCCGAAGTCAGCTAAATGGCTAATGGTAGCTATCAAAACGCCTGCAATTTGAAATAAATAAATTGTGATAAATAAACTTTTGCTAGACAAAACGATAATTACCATTGCTAGTTTAAATCTAAAAGAACATCACTTGCACCTGGATCATGCATTACTTTGATGGATCAGTACCATGTTGTCCGTCTACGAAAATACAATCTACGGCTCAAATATCCCAAGTGTCGGATACTTGCCGCTGTCAACGGGGAGACGATCAAATTCCATCGAATTCATTAATAGCATGGTTTCTCAAATCCCAAGAGATCTGATCTTCCCTCAAGTGCCCTAGCCAATAAGAGGACCTGCAATGTTTACCACTGAGAATGTTATGTTCAATGGAAAAGCCATATATATGTATCACCAAGTAGCGGATTGCTACACTAGTAAAGCCTGACTAACTCAGA
>UZAE01002199.1:0-10026 GCA_900617975.1 Rodentolepis nana
CGTACCCAAATCAATGGTATTTCATTTGACAGTTAAGTTCATTATTTCTTGTATCATTGCGTTGGTACGTCTTGTAAGACTTAAAACATAAATTCCTTAGAAACCAGTTGATTATATATATATGTATATATATATATATATATATATTTGTAAACGGGGTGTGCGATAGACTTACCTCCACGTGGTGCACCCTGGGCAACGTATACTCATACGGCAAAAAAATCTATTGACTGGCAGTCGACTTCTTACTTCAGACTACCACGACCCCCTGGTTGTCATATTCGACCCCTTTCACAGTACTCACCTTACCTTTTTCTCTACCTTTGTGTCTGTCTGCTTCTTTTATATCTGTGAATCACTCTTCCGTTCCCCACCCCTCGACTTTCTGCTACTTTGATGTACCTACCCTCTGTGAAACCCGAAGTCGGCTAAATGGCTAATGATATCTATCAAAACGCCTGCCATTTGAAATAAATATTTGTAAACAAATCTAGTGGTCACTTTATTTATTGGCTTTGATAAAGAACTTGGTTGCAAATTATTTGTACGGCAATGAATGAAATTCACAATTGAACCAAATTTTGGAACTCAGAAGAGATGTTTATGAATATTAATTGGCAATTTATGTTTGGTTACAAACATTTTTTTATATCAAATGGCAGCCTTTATGATAGTTATCATTAGCCCTTTATTAGACTTCGGGCTTCACAGAGGGAGAGAAACATCAAATCGAAAAAAACAGAGAGGGGTGGGAGGAACAGAAGAGTGTTTAAAAGACGTAAAAGAGACAGACATAAAGGTAGATTAATTTTGAGGTGAGTACTGTGAAGTGGTCGAATATGACATACAGTGGGGTCATGATATTCTGAACTCAAAAGTCAACTGCCGGTTTATAGAATTTTTTTGCCGCATGAGTATACGTTGTCCAGGGTGCACCACCCCTGGTTACAAAAATAGCAAGTATAATTAAAAGATGACATTTCTTAGCGTCACACAAGATCACTTCTTTTGTCCAATCATCAAAATTAAACCCTTGAAATATTTCATGCAAGCTAAGATGTGACCTTTTATGAAGAAAAAGTAGAGAGTTATTAAAATTTTCTCGTCTTAAAAAAGTTAAAATCGAATGAATCCATCACTTTAACACTAATTAATATTAGTCAAAGTTTTATATTTATAAACTGACTGGCCTCGAATCGGTTAATAACTTAGCCGTTTGTTTGCATCGGCTTGGTTGCTAATTCTAAGGCACATTTTCGTTTGTTTTACCATGCTGAGAAATAAATGGCACAACTTTACTGTTTGCTTATTTGCTCGCAAATTCCCGGAGTCTCTTCTTTCTCACATAATTTTGGGGGCATTTGGGTTTCCATTATTTTTCGTAAAAAACCAATCACTGTTGGAAATCCAATCTAGCTTAAGTCTCACGAATATCCTTTATTTGAATGAATTCTTTTTAAAGAGAAATAGTTATACAGTTGCCTGACCAGTGAGCAAATGAACATTTGCAAAAAGACTTTTTACTTGGTAAGAAAGAAAACATCTAGATGATAATTGCATTTGCCAAAAAGTAAAATTTATTATCCTAAGATGGCTGTTCGATTACTTAAGCAAGAAAAAGGCATAGTCATTTTTTTCGGGAAGTTATAATGACAAAAGTGTGCGAAAAGTCATCTTAATAAAACATTAAAGTTTTTGTTACCTTGAAGAATTTCTCTGTTTTTCATACTGTACATTCATGCAAATGTTAGATTTAGTAGAACCCATAGGCGTTGTTGTTAAGTAATTATGCAGATAATATCAAACATAAATAATAACTAATAATGTGATTACTTAGAAATACTATCCAGTGGGCTATTTTGGTAAGTATTATATCAAGGTAAAATAATTTTTCCTTAGAGCAACCTTGAGAATTAAGTCAATTTTGACCAACGATGAAGGAGGGGGGGGGGGGGGGGGAGAGTTGGGGTGGGGTGAACCTTAAAGTCCGAGTTTTTCCGCCAAGGCGACTGGAAAAGCTGCAACTCTATTTAAGCTGATCTAGGGTGGGGGGAGGGGGGTGGTGGAGGAGGGAGCGGAGAGAGGAAGCAAATTTTCCAATAAATTGGCTCGAGGATTATTGCTTTCTTTCAGCTTTACCGCTGAGATGGTTCTAAACTCGCCACACTCCCATATATGCTTGATTTAAAAAGCACAACTCTGAATTGGCATAGTGCTGGTATTCTTGTATTTCACCAAATTTTAAAACCCAAATCAATTCTACTCCTTCTTTCGGTTTCTCTTTTTATCGTTTAAATTCGATTGCTACAATCGTGTTTGAGAGACTCCTTCTCAGGGCGAGTACTTAAGCTAGAGTCCTCATACACAACTAATTCATCTTTTAGGTTGCTGCACAGTTTAAACGTTTATTAAATCATTGTAATAGGTCAAAAGTATAATTGAATAATAATATTGCGATTTTTAAAACCAGAAATATTATATGGTATCGCGATGCTTAAAAGCGGATGGTCTAATACATACAGATGAATAGATGGAAGAGGCAGATAAAATTTATGGCTAAATAATTGCCCATAATTAAATACTTTTTAATAAACTATTTAGTTATGTGCAAATTGGAGAGTTGAATTGTCACACTGATAATGACTGGTAATTTTTGTTCTACACATCCTAATGTGGGTTAATTTTCCAACGGTAGAAATTCATGTTGCGCAGTTTCGAGATTAACCTTTTATCTCCCCACCTCTTTGTATAGAGTTAGGGTCTTTACAATGCACGACTAGCAATGTGAGCGAGTTTCTCTTTCTTATATAACAATTTAATTCAATTTCTTTATAGTGATGTAGGTGAAATGACTACGACATATAATCCTTCGGACAATTGCTATCATAGGGAATGTAGGTAACGAATTCATTCTAATAAAAAAATTTAGGGAAATTGTTCAAAATTTAAAATGGGATCACATCATGCCACGTGATCATTTCGTGTTAATTGTGCATGGCTTAGTGCTTTGTTTGCGGTCGTCAATATCGGTTGCGAATGCAGTCGTGCAGAACGCCGTTTCCAATGGCGCAAAGAGTGTTTGCTGCTGGAAGGAACTTCGGATACAAAGTGATTGTGTTGCCAGATTTAAGGCTCACCACAAATATCCACCAACAGTTGGCACCGCCAAAAGTGTTGTCACAAGGACTACTTCGATAAATTTATAGCTGTAGGTTAATGTAACAGTGTATGTACGATTTATTTTATCTATAAATATTCAGCATGTTCACGAGACTCTGCTAAGAAGTCTACAGAAATCAATTAGGCCTCTCGACTCTCAACGAGATATCCAACGAACGTCATACCAGAACATGAAGATAAAGGAGGCTAATCTAAATTACAAATTAAGGCTGACACAAGTAAAAAGCCCGTGGCTATGAAGGCGTGAAATATAGACATTTAAATAAAGATAGTTCAAATCGCATCAAATGAAGTGAAAACGTTTCTACAACATTTAGAGTCGCACTGAGTTGAAAATTCGTAATATTTTGTAGCCACAACTTTTAAACATAAATATTGCAATGATTTACTATTTTTCTTTTTTGTTTTACCTTTTGATAGTATCTCACACATCTCTTCCTTGAAGGCTAATCAACCAAACAGTGACGTAAATCATCAGTAAAAATCAATAATACTTAGGTAGTTTGTATGTAAAAAATGAATTTTGAAATGCGACTTGCTGGAAATTTTGAAGAAACCACAACTTTGAGAAAGGAAACTGAAAAGTGGCTAGATATCATATAGGCCCTATATTTTATGTAATAATGAAATTAACTCTTAAAACCTGTCATCTTTACAATCATGTGCTTGTCAAAATCTAATAAATTGCATGTACCAAAGCATTGGGTTGGTTAATCAGAGGATAAAAGGCATCTGCCAACTGAGTTTGCCTTGTCTTTCAATTGGATTAATACAGCAAAACATCTGGCACCTAAAGGATTTCTGAAACAGGTATTACAGACTTTCAGGAAATAAATACCGAGTGAGGCAGAAAGCCATTCAATTGCAATTCAAACTTAAACTCAGTGCTTCTACCTACAGGCTCTCTATATTTTATTATAAAAACTTGCCTTCTTTACGTATAAACTTTTGATGTGAGTGCTGAAGAATAAAATAGTTGCTGGACTTTGAGATAGAAAGTATGTTTTCCTTTCAGCTTCAATTTTATTGCTTTAAATTTATCCAATTATCGAAAAGGTTTTGCACCGAGTAGCCTAAATCTAAATTTTATTACTTATTTAAGTAATGGAGCGTAGTTTTGATATGTGTTCATGAGAGAAATACTATGCAACTTACGATGAACAGAGATCTTCGAACGCAACACGTTAAAGAAACTATACGTCAGTAAGGCGCTTCACATCAAACGAAATTGATTTAGCATTTTTAGCCGTTAATGCAATTTTTGAGTTTTCAAATATTTTCACGGAGATTGTGATGATATTATAATTGCTAAATATTGGTAGAGATCATCATTTAAAATTTATACTTGTGCATAATTCAATCGTTTCAAATTCTATTTAAGGTAAAAGAACGGCCTGTTTATCCGAAATTTATTCGTAAATACAATTGACTTTTTAAATAAACCCAATTTTAGTCTATTCTAACACTATCCCGAATGGCGTCACATAATTTCATAGAATTTATGTTCATGTTAAGTTGGGGGTGGGGTGGGCTCGGTCGAAATCTTTAAGCTGATTCAAGAGGAAACTTACCGTTCTCGGAAGAGATTAATGTACCGAAATGGCATTTAAAATGGCTTAAAGTTTTTTTTGCCTAGTTTATTCGTTCTGGCCTACGCTGTGAACGTTTATGCGGCAAATTTAAAGGCTTCAGATGAATAGAGCAATTTAGAATATTTTCAGAAAAAGTGAGTTAATACGCTCAGTAATTTAAGTATTTTCTTGCGATCGTATTTTTTTTGTCCGAAAGTTCTTAAATTAAAACCGGAATTTTTTATTTGAAATATGCTACAGATAAACATTTATAATAAAGTATCTTACTGTAGAGTAAATAAATTACTACGATTATTTATTTATATCAAATGGTAGGCGTTTTCATAGTTATTATTATTTGCCCTTTAGTTGACTCCAGGCTTCACAGAGAGAAAGGAATAGCAAAATGAATTAAAGTCAAGAAGGTGGAGGAACAGAAGAGTGTTTCAAAATGTAAAAGAGTCAGACACGAAGGTAGAGAAAAGGTAAGTTGAGTACTGCAGAAGAAGATAAGTATGACATACAATCGAGTCATGGTAGTTTGAAGTCAGAAGTCAATTGCTGGTTAATAGACTTTTTTGCCGTATGAGTATAAGTTGCCCAGGGTACACCATGTGGAGACAAGTCTGTCGCACACCCCTTAATATGTTTATGAAGCTATTAAGATAATTTATTGAAATAAATTGGAATTTAGGAAAATTTTTTATCATGGTTGATAGCATGGTCATCGAACATATAATTCTGCATTAAAAGACCAAAATACAATTTCAATTAATCCTAACACACGATGCATGATTCGAGTGGTAAACGGAATTCAAAAGTTGAGAAAATGAACTGCGTGCGTGGATCCGGGATAAAATTTTTGAACCCCACTTCATCTGGGCACTCTTGAGGGTGTGTGCAAGGATCTCATTCTAAGTGATTTAGAAAAGTTCTAAAAACATATTATCAATAACCTCTCTAGAAAAGACAGTAAAACATGCGAGCAAAAAAATCAATACTGGAAAATGTAATTTTCAATAAGTAAGCAAGAAATTAAGCAATAAATCACGGCATATTTTATTTAACATCCTTTAAATTTCAATATACTTACGAAATCCGGAAAAAGCATTTTCATCAAAATTCTAAAATTTAACATTTTGTAAATGGAGACCTGATTGTCAATATATTTGTCTCACACGCAAAACTTAAAGGCCCAATTCACTTAAACATAACTTCCATAGCTCCTTTATATACTCCAACGGCATTTTAAAAATTTGACAATGGACACATGATTACTGCTTGAAATGCACTGCATTATTTACAGCCGCCTGACTGTACAAACTTTCCCTTGCCCACACACGCACACACACACAGCGCCCTTCTGTTATGCACACGTGTTTGAACCATCTCGGGCTGTACAAATGAGTTCCTGAATTCATCTCATACCTCTCTCCCTCTCTCTCTCTCTCTCGTTTTCTCCTTCTATCTCGAGGTTTGACTGTTATTAATCAATAGGATCCGGCCGACACCCAACTTTTGAAGTTCTGCCTTTCGGAAAATTTAGTAGTCTGCTACTCCACATTAGTCGTAATCCTGTTTCCACAAAACATTTGGGTGCTATGGTTACACTTCATAAATTAATGAGTGATTATATCAAGATTTTATCTTCTTCTGATCGGAGTGCTAGATAGGTGCTTCGCCTTGAACCATAATACTAAAAACATGATTTACTGATATCTTGGGCCTAAATGTCAGCATTTTGAACAGAAGTGAAGTGTAGAAACTGGCAACATAAACAGTATCTAAATACCATTTTTTTTGATCACGCAACCGAAAATTGGATACTTAAAAGCAAATTTCTTTTCGTTGGTACCCCTAAACTGAATCAATGCAATTTGTCATTTCAGATATAATATATTTTCTATATCATAAACTTTAGTCCTATTTAGGCAAATAAAATCAGCGAGTTACAAAGCATTAAGAGCAATTTCGAAGAAGGCAGTCGTTTGTTTCCTTTCTTTAACAACGATTAAAGGAGACTTAAGCTTTGATGGTTTTAAATAATGGGTTCAGATTCAGTAATATATAAACATATTAACATTGGTAAAAATGCAGCTGAAATGGACTAACAAAAGGTTTTCCAAGTGACAGCAATTTGAGGTTTTTGGATTGTAAATAGACAATAGTAAATAACTGAATACTCGATGTTATACCATTTAATTTGAGCATCTTTTCTGTATTTTGTCTATTGAACCCTTTGATCATCAAATTGGTTAAGATACTACGATCTCATCTGATAATTTACGGCTTGCAGTAATACGATGTGATTCTCAAACCATATAAGAAGACGCACAAACAGACATTACGACTAGTTACTGGAGGGATAAAATCATCACTCATCGATGCAATGCTCCTGATTACAGGGAACGCCACAATACGTTCATTTATCAAAGAGAAGGAATTGACCCTGTATGAGAAACTACTGCTTGTGCTCATTGGCACATTCTGAAAAATCTATGAAATTAGACAAAGAAATCTAAAAGAGCAAGCTGGTCTAATACAGAAAGCAATAGCACTGAAGAAAATATTGCAAACTTCTAACAAACAAGAAAGCCCATCTTTACCCCAAATTCCATTATCAGACACCGAAATGCAGTTTCGCATCAAAATGCTTGGCCATGGCATGAAAGCAGTCACTTCCGACATATAAACTGCGCTTATTTACCCTTGAGACAATCGATGTACACTATCCTACAGATCAATGGTTCAAGGCCTTAATCGATGAGTCATACGTAGAAAATCAATGAAATGTTGATACGGATTTTCTTTGAACTATTCCCTTTCTTCGATGATAAAGAAAGACAAAATGGATCTAAATTGGATGGAGATATAGAGACTATTAAGATAATATTAGGCCAATTGTGCTGGCTGGATACTAAATTATTCAACGCAGTAATTCTTTCGGACCTGCGTTCAACAATACTGTCAATTGAAAACAGGTTACCAACCAAAACAACCGAGATACACGTATTCGAAGGCTGTATCAGTTACTCAAAATAAAAACAAAATATTAATCCTGCAATAGATCCCCGGACACTGTGGCATAATGATTAATGAAACGTTAAAACAATAAGAAGGGGGTCACAAATTGAAGATCTTATTTAGGGGAGAATTCAAGACTTACAGAAACAACGAACTTAAAGCCCGAACAGAGGAGCACTGGACACTACAACATGGTCTACTGGCCAAGAATCGAGTCTGTTGTATAGTTTAGACTACTTCTCAGACACGATTGCCTGACGAAATACCTCCATTGAATAGGAGTATACTCAAAACTAGCATGCCCCCTAAGTGAATTAAAGGAGGAAATGGAGACGACCTCCCACTCCCTCTGATGTCGTGTCCAGCCCATCAGACATCGGCGTAAATCAAGAGTAACTGGGAAGCCAGAAGCCAACTAATGGGCTAATGAAAGCTAGCATAAATCCTGTCATTATATATATATATATATTGCCTTCATTCAAAATAATGATGCTATTACATAGACATTTAAATTACTATTCTTACAATTTCATTCCAATTAATTATTGTATATCCAAAATTCGCACTTGTTGAATGTTTATGCTTCCTATTTGCATGCTTCCTTGAAATAGTTACGAAGTATTACTTCACATTTAGGTCATATCAAATCTAGGGTAATTTACGAATATCAAATCAAGATGTATTAATTAATTACGTTTTACTTGTTTACTAACGTGGCCTATTTCGTCGTTGATATATTGAAGACGCGTTTGTAAAAAGGCACTTTATAAAACGCAGCTTTAAAAAATCCAAACAAATTTTTGTCCATTCATGTTTTAAGCATAAAGAGATTCTAAACGTGAGCTTTCTGGGTAAATGTTGGTTCCAACTAATTTCCAAATGCGAACATTTACTTACAGACCAAATATCTATGCAACGTGCGTTTTCACATCAAAGAACTTAGATTGTATAACTTTGGATCATCAATAAAAGAAAGAATTCGAAATTAAACTGAGTTGAATTTGTCAACCGGTAAGGCGCTTTTATAAGTGATGATTGAACTGTTTCATTATACTATTTATTTCAATATAAATTTAGAATAGAGCATAATTTCAATTCTATTAATGGAATCACACTTCATCGAATCTTATAACTTAGAACTAATTAACTCCAATACACTTCCCACAGAATCGTTCATATCATCATTAATGAAATAGATGCAAATCAATTTCCTTTTTTTTCATAAAGCTTCTTCAATGTTTTCAAGATCTTGTTGCAATAAGGAGGAAGCCTTTTTTGGCCACATTTGAATGATAGCCGAACAAGAACAGTTGGTAGAGATATGCAAAATAATGAATCGTTCCGATATGAACTTTGACTTTATAGAAGTAAATCAGGTCACACATTGTTTATATCAAAAGTATCTGAAGTTTTAGTAACTCAAATCTATTATCGAAGAAAACACTTAAATGAGTATATTCCTTAAAGTTTAAACTATTTGTTTGAATGAAGAATATAGAAAAATGTTGCAGTTTTAAATTTGTGAGGGTACTTTCCGTAATTTTGCTCCACCGTATATGTGAAAGATCTTATTATTAAATGTGCCTTTGGCAATAAGCCATCTTGCAAAAATGAAATATTAGAATATAATTGCATCTTCTTATAAATAAATGCCTAAATATTCCTATGAAAATGCATGTAAATATCTGTGGGACACGTTATCGCTGTGTGCGTCATTGTATGCCTGCATGTCTGCTCGCCAGGATTGGGAGGTGCGGCCGTACAACTCTGTGTGCAGCGACCGTACAAACAGTGACCAATCATGAGTAGCTCCCTGCGTGTACACCTGATCCGCAATATACGTCCTGAATAGACGTGCTCCGTGCTACACGTCTGTTTCCTTTATAGCGGGGCTATAGCTTGGCTGGTTCTGGGAGTCTAGCTAGATGTTGAAGAATTTGCCATAGAGATTTCTGAGTCAGTCAGGCTTTAATAAAGTAGCAATCCGCTACATATCTATTAGTTATCCATATCTTTAAAGTTTAAGTCTTGATAAAGCAAAATTACGTGCCGAAAGCAATTTAAGCAAAGTTTCACTTATTATATTTTAGTATTATTAGAGTTTTGCGTTCTGTCTTAAATTTGGGACAAAACTTTAGTCCAGGAAAATCTTAGGTGGTTTCAGTGCTGTTGATTTCGCCTATGTGGAAGGAAACTTAAAACTCAGCTAAATGTGTGGATTGGGACTGGAAACTGGCAGTCCTGTGCTCAA
>UZAE01002200.1:0-10025 GCA_900617975.1 Rodentolepis nana
TTAACTGGCAGTTGACTTCTCACTTCAAACTACCACCCCCCTCACTCTATGCCATATTCGACTATTTCCACGGTATTCACTTTACCTTTTTTCCACCTTTGTGTTTGTCTCTTATATCTTTGAAACACTCTTCTGTTGCCCCCCCCCCTCTCGACTTTTTTCAATTTGATGTTCCTTCTCCTCTATGAAGTCTGTAGTCAACTAAAGGGCTAATGATAACCATCAAGACGCCTGCCATTTGATGTATTATAGAACATGTTTCTTTTATGAATGTCTGAGTAATAAATCACACCCAACCAAAGCATTTGCTTATAATAGCCAAAGTCTTATTTTAAGTTGAATAAGGCTCTTTTCTATCTTCTGGGTTAACGCCCCATATCATGTTCTTTTAAGAATTCATTGTAAAACACGCCAAGTTTAGGAAATAAATGGGCGCTTTAAGCCCATTCTTCTATACGTCTAAGCGCAGCACTAAAAAGCCACAATTCATTGATTGGTTATAAATAAGTAAGAAATAATTGGTTACCTGTTTGACCAATAGTGAGTACGCATACCAAGCACGACTGGGAAAATTCGTTATTTGATAATACAGTTCCTAAGTTCGAAAGGAGAAAACCCAAACAATACGGCTTTCTAACATATCCTAAAGGGAACCATTGTTCAACAAAACTTTGAAACAGATGATGAAGTTGGAAGCACTAATTTTATTTCGGCTTAAGTTCACCGTTGTAGCGTCCATTGATTTCGTGCCATCAAAAGGTCATGGAATAAATCCAAGAGAGGTAGTGTCCTCATGCATACCACATACACACACACACACACACACACACACACACACACACACACACACACACACACACACACACAAAATAAACGTATTCCCCGTCATACTCTCGGTGTCCTAGATATTGTTGAGTTAACTTATGTAATTTCTGGGCTATTTCATACCGGGATGACTTTGGGAAGGAGGTTGTAGAGCTTTAGTTAGGGCTAATTCGTGTAGTAATTCGCTGTATTTATAAGCATCCATTTTGAATATTTTTTTGGTGATTCTTTTGGGAGCTTGGAGTAGTAGTAACTCATTAGCAAGTGCGTTTATTTAACAATTTTACTGAAAATATAAATTTACTAAAATGATATAAACAGATTTGTCAGCGGGACTTTATGATTACCTTTCCTTCACTTTGAAATTCTTTTTTTTGTCATCGACAATTTCTCATCAGTTCTTTGAATAATTTCTATTTTGAACTCATCATATTACAATCATGCTATAACGAATGACAAGCGCATTCACAATGCCAGTTTATTCCTGGTTAAACTTGTCTCAATAAATGAATTGCCAATCATATTTCCAATAAGCTTGCCTACATGTGTTATGATTGACTAGTTCGATAAACAAACCGAAATCCACTTTTTTGTATTTGCAAAATCTATTAAATATTAACGTAATTAGTCAAACAACATGCGCAGAAAGGAAATTTACAGAAAATATCCCAATTATTTATTCCTATCGATTATGTAGGTGCTGACAAATGTTGAGGATGGGAAAAAACTTAATGAATTGATTGAATATGGCCTTTATTGCTCTATTATTATGATCCACTTGAAGTAAGCGTTAAGGGAAGAGGTTCAAAAAGAATGCCTCAATTCCGTTGGCTCAAATAAAGGCTCATTAGTGAAATAAAAAGTTGATATTTTGAATGCAATCTACTCAATATACCCGCAAGCGAAATCATGTTATTTACGTAGAAGCTATATTTTCATAGATAACTTGACGCTGGTATAGTTCAAGTAAGGCAGTATTCTTGTCCAACTAATTTCGATATCTAAACCTCCATTTCTGACGTGATAAAACCTGCATTTTCAGGCTGTCTAAAAATTCCAAACCGCAATTTCTCCTGCAAATCAAGGAATATAAAAATACTTAATCACACGAAAATTCCAGATTTATCACTATAGAACAAACATGAAGTCGAGATTCGAATAAATACAACAAATTAAATTAAATGCTATATCGAATAGTACGGTGAATTAATTGAGATTATGCAAATCCATCTTATACATACATATTAAAATAAATATACACAGTTGCTTTGGAGGAGGAAATGATAAAGGTAAAAATCCCAAGGAGATCAAGAATCAGGAAAAGAGATTGGAGTAGCAGTAGTGTAGAAGGTCGAAAGCTGATTGGTTAGATCTTCGGAAGAAACACTACCAAACTTCTGAGGATTGGCTCGCATAAGGGATAAAATGGTCTCTAATTGGTTCGCACGAACGCGCATTTCATTTTCACGTTCAAAAGAGGTCAACTTGGAGAGCTCCATTTTCTCAACTCGCTGCTTCACTTGAGCGGCTAGTCCTCCAGCTTCATAAATAAATTCAGAAAAAATGTTAATCATTGCTATTATAATACAATTTCAGGCAAATTAAAAGATTGATACGGGTTTCCTTGGTAATTTGTTGACCAGAATTAGGCAATGAAGTCCAACATTCTGTCCTCAAAAGACCATCTAGTGACCTCTAAATATACTTAGTGCACGACCACATGGGCCCTGACGTAAACAATGATTATTACAGCCGAAGGCATATGTTTTTCGCTATATAAACAATAATTACCACATCTAAATCGATCTTACGCGGCAAAATTAAGTAAGACTGAGGCACTACACAGAAACATCCAAAATGGTCCACAACAAATTCAACATAGAATACCAATACTAAAACAGAATTATGATATACCAGCAGCATTATGAGAAAAGTTTCAATAGAAGATGTATGTATTTGGTAGTGAGAGCAAAATCAGAACTTACTATTGAGTTTCTTCCCTACCCGAGACTTTAGACCTTTCTTATTTGTGGTTTTCTCTTTGTCTACCTCTACAGTGGTAGATAAAGTCACTTGAGGGCCTTGTTTTCGTTTATTAAAATAAAAGTAAGCAAATAGACTGAAGAGGCCGGCCATAATTGTAAAAACAATGGGAATGAGAGCAGACCAATTAAAATCCGGCATTGGAATAGAAATTAGTCGTCTAAAATATTACGATGTATTAAAAAAGTAATAGCAACACAACCAACTAATAACAAACAAAATATTCACAAACTATGAGCAAAATTATGCTGTCAGAGCTATAATGATAAAACCTAAAGTCAATGACCTAGAAATTTAAAATATTATTGGCTGGCTATGGAAGGTATTTATAACATCTGGTATTAAATATTCCAGCGTTTTCATGAAGAAAGTAGAAATAAAAAGTTAAAAACCCATAAGTTCAACAAGAGATGGTAAGGAAATTGCGTCAAGGCCATGCTCTTCAGTACTCTACTAGTTTATTTTTCATATACTAATAAGTACGGAAATATTTTTCATAAAAAAATGGCAGAATCTCTTTATTATTTAATGCTTAAAAACGAATTTTATGTTCTTAAATGTAAATCTTTAATAAAAAATAATTTGCCTATCTTATAGTCTAATAAACTTTAACGTAATTATTGTTTATGCGTTCTATTTTACAATTCAATATTTTTCTTATCAAATTATAACATGGAATGCATATTAGATATGGGACATTTAAAATGATTAACCCTACTAAGGCTTATTATGGGAATCCTCTAGTGGCTAGAAATTCTTGAAGAAGCGATTCACCGAATTCTATCGCACCAAAGTACTCCGAAAATTGATAGTGCGTAGCTGAGAGTGCAATTGTGGATAATACTTAGAGACTTAGAAATTTGCCATTAGTCCATATTTGTACTACGCCACATCACGGCGAATCTCTATACTTTTCATTGGTTTGTTAATGGCTTTCTTAATTTTAGAGATAATAATTGCTAAAGCTTGACTCTGAAGGAATTGAGTGCTAATTTAAAAGTTATTTGGTTCATCACGACACTATTAAAATTTCAACCATAGATTACTTAATTGGTGACAACGATAGAAATAAAAGGATTTTGAAATTCATAATACAACTAATTTGAATTTCCATTAATTGTATAGAAATCAGCACAAATGAATATAAAGGCGATTTCTTTATTATTTAAAATAGAAATCGACTAAAAATTTTACATTTCCTAGGAGTTATAATACTACAACTGCCTGAAATCTAAAGCCTTATTTAGACCGAATGTTTATTTTGTACGTGAAACCGACTTAATTATATGCCAATAATTCTCAGAATGTATTTTTTTGCAAAATAATACTTCAATAATTAAAAATTTGTAATACAACGGAGGTATAAATGATCTACCAAATAATGTAAAATAACTACTTGTATATGTCTATGCAGATGGAAACTATCGTAATATTATCGTTGATAATTCATAAACTCAAATTTTCCTAAATAATATGAATTGTACCTTGTACAGTTTCTAAACATTGGTAGAGATTGGTAGAAAAACCAACAAATTCTAAGTAGTTAAAGCAGAAAAGAATACTGAGAATGCTTGTAAATTTACTGCTTTTGTGAAAATGAAATTAATGAACTTGCTAGAAAAATCTATATAATTTCTAATGCCTCCTTTAAATTAATTAAGACACTTATTTGTTTGTACTTTCACATAACATTTACATTTTCGAAATCCCAACAAACGCTTGGTTTATTACTTATATCAATAATCAAATCTTTTTATATGTTTTCTTAAATGTTTTCCAAAATAGACCAATTGATTTAGCTAACTGAATGATTTTAAACCCTGTCTCGTAGATCGGCATAATGGATACTCTAGAGTGGCAGAATTACTCTCTTCCCAACTCTGAAAAATCCATTCAACGCCATCGATATGGTCTCCGAAGTTCATCTTGTACATTCAATTTTTCGCATTAATAGCTTTAGCCAATCGAAATTTCATTCGGGAAAACATAGAGAATTTGCGCTACCCTTCTCAAATTAAAGCGAATTTACAGTCCAAATCGAATGGAAACATGTTTCCCATTCGACACAATGTGGAAAGATACTTTGATAATATTGAAAGAAATCGGATGCGAGTTGGTGTAAGCTTAAAAGACGTAATTCAATTTGAACTCGTTTTAAGTATAATCTTTTGCTCAAATTCATTGGTGCTTTTGAGTTCTTTTGCGAGAGCACATGTAATTTTTGTTCTCAAAATATTAGTTATCCACAGGAAGAAATATCCAACAGAAACGGTCTTTATTTCAAGAAGATGTAAATAGTTCTCTTCCATTAGTTGTCTCTAAAGAAGTAAGTTTATTTGTTGATAAATTCTACTCTAGTAAATGTTGTGCTTCTAAATAGTTGTCCTTAACAGATTGGAGTTCGTACTCAGACCAGTTATAGTGCTGATTCTGCAGGCAATATTACTGACAGAAGATCGATGGACAATAAGTTCAGACAGTCTTTTTTCTCTGATCAACAGAAACTAGGAAAACTTCCGCCATAGTAAGCCAATATGATTTACGTCCCGAATTACTTTCTAGTCAAGGTTTTTAAATTTAATAAAGTTATTTCCGATTATAGTTTTCATCGTTAGTTCGATTGAATTAAATGTTTAGGTCACGAAATAAAAGATAACAATATCGTTTTATTCAGCATAATATTCATTTATTCGATGGGAATATTTAGTGTTTGTTTGCTTCCTTATAACGTCGATATTAGCAGTCGTATCCAATAGATTTTCACCATAGACAGCCAATATGGGTTTGGGTGCTTAGTGGGGTTTAGGGCGGAAGAGATATGCTAGGGTAAATCGAAGTTTTCAAAACAGTGATAATTTGGAACTATGCGTACAGGCATAGAAGAACCAGAGAACAGGTCACATTGTTAAGTTGCGGAATTTGGATGCTTAAATTTCTTTACTAATGTCTTAAATTTAATTCGGTTCAACGACGTATCTTAAGGTTGACTTGGATACTGCATGATGATCATAGTCCTTTAACTTAAGTTTAACATCCAAAATAACTTATTACGCTGCTAATTTGACATCCCTATCCACGCAAGGTGAGAAGATGGTAGATTAGATGAATATACCTTACTCCATTGGTGCATGAAGTACTGCCAAGTCTTGACAATTAGAAACTCACCACTTTGTTTTGTTCCGCGGTGTTATAAAATGTTAAGTTCTTTCAGTCAAAGCAAATTGCTAAATTTCAGTCAGGAGAGGGAGCGAAGGTATAAGTTAAGTGTAAAGTGTTAAGCAGGGAGGTTTCATTCCATTTCAGACAGACTTGCATTCAGCTTTTCTCGTTAAAGTGTCTTCCCTACCATTTGTAATCTAATCTCTTGAAACCCGTTCTCTCTTTATACGCATAGAGGGACAGGTAGAAGTTAATAAGGGGGAGGGGGGAAGGACCACTTTTCGCGAGTAAAAACAAAAGAATTTATTTGTTTTAAGCTTAATTCGACGTAAGAAAGAGGAGGCGGCCAGAATAGCTGCAGAGAGAGCAGCAGCAGGAAGAGAACGGACACCGGATGGCCACACACGGGTGTCCGAAGAAGAACGCATAGATACGCTACATTCCTTGGAAGAAGGTAATCCCCTTATACGTTACTTATCCATATTAATTGATCAATTTATGATTTGCCAATTTCAAATTTGAATTTGCGATGTCTCTCTACCAACTTCTACTAATAGGACACAAATTTCTTTTCTTGAACCATATTTATTTATATCGAATGGCGAGCTTTTTGATAGTTATTATTAGCCCTCTAGCTGACTTCATGCTTCACAGAGAGGAAGAGGAACATCAAAGTGACAAAAAGTGGATAAGGGGAAAGAGAAGAGTGGTTCATAGATGTAAAGGAGACAGACATAAAAGTAGAGAAAAGGGTAAGGTGAGTACTGCGAAAGTGCTCGAATATGACATGCAGTGGGGTCATGGTAGTTTGTAGTCAACTGCCGGATTATAGACTTTTTTTGCTGTATGAGTATACATTGCCCAGGGTGCACCAGGTGGAGGTAAGTCTATCGCACACCCCGTCTATTGATAAGGCAACACACGGGAATGAAATAAAGACACAATCAGCACGATTGAAGATGAATGGGGGGGGGGGCACAATAGGAATGTGAACGAGCACCAGTACATATGATGTGCATTACTGATATAATGGTTAAATGGATAAGGCTTAGGATGCAGGAAAATAAAAAATAACTATATTTAACCGCAATTAATTGACTTACTATTTAAAAAAAGCTATGACTTTGGTACATTGTAGGTATTACCATTCTAACTTCTTTAGTAAGTTGGATTAACAGCTGTTAGATTGAACAGCCTTGGATCTTTAGATGCTCTGTGCTAATGTTAGTTAATTGATGACATTAAACTTGCCATTTATGACCGAGAATGATTTTGATATCGTACTTATCGAAAATAGTTGGCATTGCAATAATCTCATTGGCGTTACATTAATCAATAAGTTGAAGTCTAATTATTCCATGTTATTCAACGTTTCGTACTAGAGAGAATGAGCAGACAGGTAAGAGGCGTTGTCTTGCCTACGACAACAATAATTATGTAGCCAATGGTTTTTTAGTAATTAAGCATTATCTGATATCGCTTGATTTGAGCAGAAGGAGAACTTCGTGAAGCCGCTCTCATGAGAGCCTCACATTCTACCAACCGTCCTGTTTACCAGAATTTATTTATTTCAAATGGCAGGCGTTATGATAGGTATCATTAGCCCTTTAGTTCCGGCGCCCTGCTTCACAAAAAGGAAGAGGAACACCAAAGTGGCAAAAAGTTCACAGAAAGGAAGATAAACATCCAAGTGGTAAAAAGTCCTGATATTTATCATTAGCCCTTTAGTTGACTTCAGGCTTCAGAGAAAGGAAGAGGAACACCAAAGTGGCAAAAAGTCGAGAGCAGGAACACCAAAGTGGCAAAAAGTCGAGAGGGGGGACAGCATCAAAGTGACAAAAAGTCGAGAGGGGGGACAGAATAATATTTCGCAGACGTAAAAGGGACAGACACAAAGGTAGAAAAAAGGTGCGACGTAAAAGGGACAGACAGACACAAAGGTAGAAAAAAGGTGAGCTGAGTACTGTGAAAGTGCTCAAACAAGCATTACAGATGGGTGATGGTAGTTTGAAGTCATAAGTTAATAGACTTTTTTGCCGTATGATTATACGTTGCCCAGGGTGCACCACCTGGTGGTAAGTCTATCGCACACCCCTGTTTACCAAAATTAGTCGGTGCAATTTTTTATCACATCAGTGATTTGCACCTATGAGATTCGACCTCACTAACTCTGAAAAGGCGGAATTTCACACACTAACTTGACCTTATTTGGTCGTTTCGAACTAAAGCTAATATTTACAGGTGACACATAGCTTCCAAAAAACCTATTGAAATTAGGGCTTCTTTGTCGTTGGAACTCTTTTCTTTGAGCTTTTGAGGTCCATTGAGTAATGGGGCTTAGTTTTGTCGATAAGGTAGTCAGAATTTTTTTTATTTTGGCTTTCAGGAGCAAATTCTTCCAATTTATCTACATTTTTAGGGCCTCCTATTTTACATTTCAGTTTCAAGTCGTCTGATTTAAGAATGTGAACTTAATCTTAATCCATTAAGCTTGAAAGCCTGGGTGGTGGTATTGTCAACACTAGGTTTGGCTACCTTAAGTCCAAGAGGTTTATTTTTCTAATGTTTAAGAAAGCAAGCTTTTAACTTAGTAGAGCTCACTAGTTTCACTCAATACGCATGAAATTATGATGAGAATTAGAGTACAAAGGGCGGTTATATGCAAATTTGGCCGCCTAAAGAACCTTGCCTCGCCCGAAAATCTTTTTCCTTAATAAAAATTATCCTTTTGTAATTTAAGATTCTATTATTATTGAAGTCAATACCTGCACAAAGCGCGCCATAATTATGTAATGTTAATAATGATTTTACTTTAAACTTATGATTTAAAGGTGCATTATACGGCAAAAAATCGAGAGGGGGTTGAAATTTAAAGGATTGTACAAGACTTTCAAATTCAGACTGTTTAATTGACGGCTATTATCAGACTTCGTTTTCGGAAGTTCACAGCCTTGTTCTCGTTTACCGGGCATATTTTGCCCAAAGTTCATTGGTCTGGTGATTGTTTAGGGTGGTCGGATTTACCACTACTGTTTAATTATGTTGACAGACCTTTTCTTCATGTAGGGTAGTCCGTATTATCTTGTTCAGCCAAACCACTTGCAACAATTTCCCCACGAATAGGCTAAAGTCTATTATGTGTTTTCTTTTATTGTTACTGAACTGAGGAGAGAATTTATTTAAAAAACAAAAAAATATAGTTGGTAAAAATGTAGAGTGAAGGACTAGATTAAACCTCCCAAACACGCTTCATCTGCCCTCATTTTAAGTAGCAACGTATTTTGAAATAGCACAGCACGATACTAGCTCACTCAAGGCTACTCCGCTTTTTAATTAAAAAAAGTAATAAGCATTAATTCTTAGGATGTTAATTTGTTTCTATTTCAATAGTATACACCAAAACAATAAAAGAATTCAATCAGGTTCCACTCAGCGCGGACACTTCTCGAGCACAGAAGCTAAGGGCTGATCTCGAAAGAAAACTCGCGGATTTGGAAGAAGTTATGGCTGCATTCAGAAAACCTGTCGTTTTCATAAAACTAGATTAATCGGGATTTTTAAAAAATGCTTCTGTGTTCTCTACTAAATATATATTTCACAAAGATGACTTATTCATTACTCTAGATTATTAATTTTTTCGATGGATTATGAAGCATTTCTTATTATAATCACTTGTAGACTAAAAGGCAAAATCAGTTAATTATCTTAGCATACTTTGCAATCCCGACTCGCTATACTTAGTGCTGGCACTTGTTCCTAATGTACTTATGCACTTACCCACTTCCATTTTTGTGGCTTTGAAACTAGTAAATTTAGAAACAATTTATTTATATCAAATGGGAGGCTTTATGATAGTTATCATTAACCCTCTAGTTGACTTCAGGTTTCACAGAGGGGAAAGCACATCAAAGTGAAAAAAGTAGAGAGGGGTGGGGAACAGAAGAGTGAGTCACAGAGGCAGACGGACACAAAGGCAGAGAAAAGGTAAGATGAGTACT
>UZAE01002201.1:0-10025 GCA_900617975.1 Rodentolepis nana
TCCCTAAATTCCACTGAAGTGTGAATGTATGATTTTATAATTTTATAATTTAGTTACATTTATTTATTTACATCGAATGGCAGGCGTTTTGGTAGTTATCATTAGCCCCTAATCCGACTTCGGGCTTTACAGAGAGGAGAAGCATCAAAGTGAGAAAAAGTCGAGAGGGGGAACAGAAGAGAGTTTCAAAGATGTAAAAGAGACAGATACAAAGGCAGAGAAGAGGTAGGATGAGTACTGTGGAAGTAGTCGAATATGACATACAGTGGGATGATGATAGTTTGTAGTCAGAATTCAATTGCCGGTTACTTACATTTTCCGTATGAATATTAGTTGCTCAGGGTGCACCACGCGGAAGTAAGTCTAGTTGCATGTATAGAAGGGTCATATGTATATTGATTTATTGTCAATTTATGTAAAATTTCTGAATAGCTGGTAGGTAGAATAATGACGCAAATGAAGCCATGGGTCAGGAGAACAATGGGTAATTTTTATAGCACCCCAAAGACGATAGATTCTTTGTTTAAAGTTGACTATGAAGTAGTTGTATTAGTTCTTTACTTGTCATCCTTATATCAGCCCTCATGAATTTTTATGATTAGGCTTAAGTCTCTTCACGTTAATAGCATCTCAATAAATCGAAGTTATGTAGGACAATTGACTTATTACTTTACAGATTTGCTGTAATTTTCCTACCAATTTGTTTAATGGATGAATTATAGCGTATGCGAACACTTCTGTCTGTTCGTTTCTTGCTAATTGGATATTTCCATCTCTTTGTTATATTCCTTTTAATGCAAAATTAAAACTATTTTTTGAGTTAAGCACTAGTTGTACAATAAAGATGCCAATTTTTGGAGATAAATCTGAGTAGGAAAGTTGAGGAAGCAGCTGAACAAATGATTCTAAAGGTCTATTGAAGTAGAGTTCTTTCGATTTCCAACTATTTAACTCGTGATTCTAGAACCCATTCTTCTTGTCTATATTTAAGAACACAAAGCGTTCCATTTTAAAAATGGAACTTCATAAAAAACGCTTATCCTTAAAACTGCTTGATTTAAACTATGTCATGATAAGAATGTGATCGAGGCACCAACAAATTATTTTTTCGGGGTGAACACGCAGGAGACTGTTAGTAAATGCGTTAAAGTTGATTAATTGAGAGAGTTAATTGTAAAGACCTAAATTTTTAACGGAAGAAATCAATAAAATACTTAACCAAAATGCTAATAAATCACAGACTCAATTACATAAAGAAGGCAACAAATTGGATAAAAGCCGATAATTAAATCATAATTACAAATAAAAAGTCATGAATTTCGTTACCACATTATCTTGCAATAGTAAAAACTTCAAAATCATCTTTTATTCATTTTTTGCTTTTTTAAAAGTGAAGTAACATTTTAATCAAGCGCCCAAATTTTTCCTAGTGGTTTGGATTTATATGTGATATTTCCAAGAAATCTAGTTAATATAACTGTTCCCTTTGCCTCTTGGTTAAAAATTCAATTTAAAAATTGTTAAATCAATTACTAGATACTGTATTCTTTGAAGGTTCCGCATAAATGATTTGCAAAATTAATTCCAAATAATGTATTGATTTAATAAATTAAATGTTTGTCTTCGTGCAGGTTTAAACTGAATGCGAATAAGCGATTTCAGATGATCAATTATCGATTTCTACTCATATTGCCCCCCCCCCTAATAGGTTTTAGCACTTGTACGCACAAACCCTCATTCAGAGCCTTATTCATCGTCTAGTTCTTTATAATTGTTTTTCCTTCTTTTAATTAAATTCTAATCTTCACTCCCTACCCCTCCCCACTCTCTCTCTCTCTCTCTCTCTCTCTCTCTCTAGCAATCTCGAATTTTAACCGCTACTGTTAAGTGCATTCACGACTCTACACTCTTGTCTTATGAACTGCTGTTGTCTGTTGCTAGGATTAGACATGATTAGTAATTAACTTCTTATTCTTCGTCAATTTTATCTTGGTTTAAGCGGAAAAACGATTTTTCTCGGCGGATGCAGTGTCAATTTTGGCTGTGGCAATTCACATTAAAGTTTAATATGTTTGTCTATTCAGTAGAGATGTCTTTGGTATTTATCCCAGTAATACTCAATGCAACTTTGCAATACCATTGTGGGAATAATTATAAACACGACCTCGATTGCGTGTCAACAAACTATTAGATGTTATTAGTAATGAACCAATTATGAACCTTCTCCGTATTAAATCTGCCGTTAACACAATTTTGCATATAGGCAGGGTGTGAGTAAGGATTTTTCGTTCTATTATGTAGTTTGTTTGGGGCAAAAAATTAACCCTTTTTTTAATATTTAAATTAACAAGTTTGAGGACTGTGGGACATGGTAGAATGCGAATAATTTTGAAAAATAATCAAATAGCCGCCCTAATTTTGCTGAAAAACATTGAGACCTTGAAACTTGCCCCCAGGAAACTATTAATTTAAAAAAAGTACCTCCGTCATCTGGTTGACAATAAGGCTCTAGACATCAATCGATTTTTCTCCTTTTCTGACTCATTCTGGTTGAGCTTTACTCTCCCTTTTTCAAGAGCAATTTCCATTTGTAACTAACTAAACTATACGTAAAGACGGTGTCACTGTGGCGGCGAAATTTGAATAATGCAGAATTAGGAAATATTTCACGGTTAATTTTCTTTTTAATGACTTTGCAAATCTCAAACTGGGAGTGCCACTAAGGCTTAATCTTGAGAAACTGGAAAATTTAGATATACATCTTCCTCATGGTCAGATCGGTTTGCGAAAAGACAAACTAGGAAAAATCATGCAGATAAGTACCGTTGCTCTTGAAAATCAATACCTTCTGCAACCGGCACCATAGAGCCATCGAGAACCGAGTGTCAACAATATTGGACGCTCCTAAATGCTCAGACAATTAAGGTCTTATGGATAAAACGGCATCCATTGCAATTTCATCAAAGTTGTACTCATCAATTTCACCACTCAATACCTGTTTATCGGTAAATGTCGCGATACATCCTACGTTTCAATTATATCCTCTAAGCGTCCATTTGATTTAGTGGATGCAATAATAGAGCATAAAGGAATATGTCTAAATAAAGACTCTTTTATGAATCTTTCTAAAAAAGGTTTATCAACATTTTTCTCAAACTCAACAACACGATGATAGTTAATTGAGGAATAAATTACAGTTCTACCTTGCAGCACGCATTTAAAGAAAATTAATATCTTCTCAATAGAAAGTGACTTCACATTTTCTTGTTTTTCTCATCTCTTAAGTAAAAAATGCACGATTTGATTCATCTTAAGAGTTAATTTTTGCTTTAATCATGCCAACTTTGGTATTCTCTTATTTACTTTTCCTTTGTGGTAAAAAGATGGCATAAAAATGCCAGAAATTAACTCGACTGAACAACAAGCCCTAGACATCGTAACCATGCTTTTGTTCACGAAACTCCTCGAACCAGATCATTAAATGTGGGCGTTTTAAGGGTACTTAGGGAACCATGGAAGCACAAAGATCTCATGTTCTCCAGGCCGCAAATTCAGCTGCCTTTTTGAAGCTATCGTTTGAATAAAAAAAAGATCGCCCAATAATGTCGTACACTGCATTTGCTATGGTGGTAATCCTTTGAATTTAATTAACACTTTGGAATTGGGAATGATACATATTTTTCAGTACTATTGGACTTAACCAATTGGTGCTCTCCCTAATTATCGATTCCAATCTTAACCCGTCTGTTCCTTAGGGGTCCATGTGCATGCATGGCGTGCAAACAATTTTCTACTTCAATAAATATTGTTAGCACGCTTGAGCTGGTAAATTCCCTTAAATAAATTAGGGCAATAGGGAAATAAATGAATTCAGTCACCTCAGTCATTTAATCCTAACTTTCTGTCCAAAACGAGGAGTTGCTACTAATTGTTAATCAGGACTCCTAGCCTTCATGTATAAATTAGTTCTGAACTCGCATAGAACATGTAAAGTTAAAACATTTTCGAGGATCAATCAGTGGAAAAAGTAGAATTAATATGGACTTTCCATAGTATCAGTCATGTGCCTCCATTCCAAAGTCTACTTAAGACTCATTCATTACCTGCACTTGTGACTTAAGCTTTCTCCTGGTGTGGATGTTTAATAAATTTAATTAAATTATTGAATTGCAAAATTAAATATGAACTTTCAATTAATTTGAGTTGGAGTGTTTCTAGGTTAAAATATGATAATCTAGAAAGTAGTAAACCAACTAATATTGTCATTTTTTTCAATTGTTCTAGCTTCTCTATCACAAAGCAGGTATGAGCCAGTGTCGATGACAGAATATTTAAGTTAAGGGAAACGGATATGACTGGAAAACCAGGAAGCTAGAATGTTGAAAAGGTGTTCACAGCACTTTCTCAATAGCAGGGGTTGTATAAGTATTGGGGACGATGATGAAGTGTTAATAGGCCGGAGAATGGGACATAAGCCCAACTATTTGAAGAGCAAATCGCAACAAAGGATACTGTAAAATAGAACTGATGTCTTCACATGGGGTGAGCGATAGACTTACCTCCACGCGATGCACCCTGGTCAACGTATACTCATACAGCAAAAAAGTCTATAAGCCAGCATTTGACTACTGACTTTAAACGACTATGATCCAACTGTAGGTCATATTCCTCCACTTTCACAGTACTCACCATACCCTACCTTTTTCTCTACTTTTGGGTCTGTTCGTCTCTTTCTTTTTCCTCGTTCTCCACTTTTTGTGACTATGATGACCACGCCCCACCCCCTCTGTGAAGCCCGAGGTCAACTAAAGGACTAATTGTAACTATCTTAAAGCCTGCATTTGATATAAATGAATTTATGTCTACTAATTGTTCGCCTTTGATTTAACTTACCCATTAGAAAACTAATGCATACTCTGATTTGGGTAATTTGCAGTTATTAAAATATTTGTGTTGGTATTTTAATAAAAAAACATTGTTTTTCTCATAGTAAGAGGGAAATTTTGTGATTAAGATATGATAACTAAGAGTTCTGTATGGCCTTGTTTTGTAGCTAAATTGATCTTTGTTTTGGCAAATCTTGCAGCCTGTTATACTTAGTATTCCATGGAACCTACCTTTCTCAAGCGTACTTTAAAAGAAAATAGTTCTCTAAACAGCAAGATTTTTATATCACATCAACTTTTAATTTAGTGTTTGAAGAGTAAATTTTAATTTATTAATAATTCGGGTTAACTGCTAACATTCGTTTCAATCTCCATTCATCATAATCTTAAATAATTCATAAGCGCTTTCTATTTATACCGTTTTCGTTATTTTTATGGCACCTGACTTTAAGGCTTGTTATTTTGTAGTAGATAAATGATTCCATATTTCGATTAAAAGTCCATTTTGTATTATTTTCAAAAATAAGTTCGAGCGAAGACTAATCGTACCACAGTGTAATGCTTTGAGTGTATTAAAATAGGCCTAGATTTGCACACAAAAAAAGAACTCAAATAACTATAAACAAAATAGGTTTTTTCACATGAGTACAAAATGTAGGAAATTTTTACTCCTAACAAATAGAAAGCTGGGCGGGAAGAAAGATTGTTCATAGAAAGGGTACGGGGGGAGAGGAAAGACGTCATAAGTAGTTTTCTTCTATGGCAAAGAAGTGAAAATATCATCCTGTCCATAAGGTGAGGAAGAGCGCAATTCCAATCGTAGTTTCCTAATCCTCTCCAAGCTGGGCTCTTGAATTAGACTAACTCGATTGATCCTTCTCCATCGTTTGCACACTCCATAGCAATATCGGATCTGAATGTATGCAAATACACCAACGCATGATATTCCAATGAGTATTACAATTACTTTCAACCAAAAGTGCAAAGCATATCGAGGAGTTGATACTCCGGGTTCAGAGATATTTGTTATTAGAGCATAAAGAGCCCATCCTACACTGGCTTGAATCATCAAATAAATCATTGTAAAACAGAACATTTTTCGAAGGTCTCCTATGGTAAATGGGCAACACCTCCACTGGAAAAAAATTACAGTTACGATAAATATCTAATGCGGAGTATAGTTAAGTTATTTCAGTAATTGACTTACTTCATTTATTGGTTTAGTGTAGGAGCTTATTTCGTACTCAAAATGGCAGAGTTCACATCTCTTTGAATTGCTAATATCTACCCATCTTTGAATGCATTTTTCATGGACATATTTTAAGCTGCCATCACAAAGACAGGGGGCGATTAATCGTCCATGAGTTTCGTCTGCACTGGTATCATGACAAATTCGACAAAAGGGATATCCGAGACTAGAGGCACTGACTATTGAGGATACTTCCTTCACTAGAAAAGGTCGTGGAATTCCAGTTAGATTCGGGGAGCTTGGAGCTGTCAAGGATCTTGCTGAGGAAATTGAGGACTTTTTCTTGGGCGCTGAGAGTCGTAGGGAAGATCGAAGAAGCATTGTCAATCGATTACTAGATGCTGTTGAACGGCCACGTGAGGAAAGTCTATCTGCATTCTGATGATCCTCTACCTATTGATTCATATTTTTGAAGAAAAGTGAAATTTAAAGTAGCAATTAAGTTAATGGCCAGAACATTCTTCTATATTAAGCAAATTTAGCAAGATTATCATATGAGTAGCTTGAAGACATTTCGACAATAGTACACCATGCTATTTACAAGAAATGCTAAGTTTGAAGTGATCTTGGAGAAATGATTGTCTTTTTTAAGGTACCGGTGGCCTTGAACAAAATTTTGTAGCAAACTTAGAAACCATGAGTGACATTTTGAAGGTTAAATTAAAAAAATAAATCGCAGAGTAAATAAAATAATTAATGCGTGCAATTTTGAATTTTTTCTTTAAAAAGAAATGTGATATAACTAGTGTAATTGATATTAAAAAAGAAAAAGTGATAAAATTGTGAATATTACAAATTAAACAGCAAAAAAACTAATATAAAGTTAGATATGCAGAAATATGGTAGAAAGGAAATTAATTGAAAACTAATTACTTAAAGATATAACTGTGCAACAATTGAGTTTAAATAATTTGAATTAAGATAATAGGACAATCAGGTTCAATTACTCTCAAGTAAAAAAATTGGTTAATAATTCCAATTAAAGATAAATAAATAAATTAGTACGATAAACTTGCAATATTTAATAATTATTGCAAAAATTAGTGAGAAAATCATATGTACAAGTCGGAATGCACGTATTGGTAATTCCTTTGATTCATCTTTCTCAACAACGTCCTGTTTATCCGCAAATACATCCTCCCCTTTTCTATCCATTCTCAGTTGATAAATGCCTTGGAAATTATATGTAAATTTGTATGCTATTACTTACGATTAAACGCAATTTACAAATGATTGCCATTCTCTTGTCTCGAGATTAAATAATAGCTTAATGCACTTAAAGTATCAAGGTCAATAAAATTGAAATGCGTAAAATAATATAAAATTAGTATTACACAAATCAAGAATATTCTACAAATTAATTTTAATTTTTTCGCATTTTGACCTATTTCTCATATGCTCATTATATTAATTACTCAAAAAATTGCTTTAAGAAAATGTTGCCCATTTTCTGAAATATGTCTATGTTTTTATTGCGAATACATCCCTATATTGTTGAAAAATGATGAATTCCTTTTTGTTGATGTAACATTCATTTGCTGTTTAATATATATATGTATATCGGTTAGGGGCGTGCGATAGACTTACCTCCACATAGTGCAAAAAAACTATAAACCGGCAGTGGACTTCTGACTTCAAACTATCATGACGCGTCCATCTTCTGTTCCTCCTCTCCACTTTTTTGTGACTTTGATATTTTTCTCTTCCCTGAAGCTCGAGGTCGTCCAAAGGGCCAAAGATAACTATCAAAATGTTTGCCATTTGGAATAAATATATCGGTAAAAATCGACCCATTAATTTAATTAATTCTAAAAATTGAATATACTTTGGCTTTTTTCCTTCTATTAAGATGATCAATCACTTGGTCGCAATGCTGCTTTTTCATATTACTATGGAACAGATAATCAATATTGACATACCAGCTCCTACTTTTGATATGTCACGTAGATGATTGTGCTTCAAGTTTAGCTTCAACTATACCTTTGGCTTATATTTTATTTATACTATGATTTTCTTAGAAGGTCATATTATCCTTTGCGGAAACTTAACAGTATTTCTATAAGAACCTCACAATGCTCTAAACAGCGCAGATATTTTTTACAAGTAAAGTATTAAAACTATATTTATAGTATAAGGTACTTGAAAAATTGGTTAGACTATGATTATTTTATTTGTTTGAACTCTGAGGTTTAATTTTGGACAGTTAGATTCTTAAGTGAGTCGGTGTCGGCTAGGCTGTAAGGGTGTTAATTTTATTGGTTTCCTACAACTTTTTTTCCAGTAGATAATCATGACAAAGTTTAAATATTAAGATTTTACAAGAGATAATATAGAGTTTGCTTGTATTTTGAGGACGCCTTAATGGCTACTTGAGATTTTTTCTTTTATAATTAACTCCTATCTATTTCTGTTATAGGCTTTTATAAAATAACAGTATGCCGGTAAATATTTATTGTGTTGCGCATGTCATTTAACGTCTAGTATTTTAACTCCACTGACTTTTAACTGATATTCTTTTTATAGAATTTTGAACTTCTATTCTCTGCCCAACTTACTAATGTTAAAGAAATACTTCCACCAAATACAGATACCGATTGGTTTATTAAGGTAACTGCTGGAGAAGCCTTCTAATCTTTTTCTCAAGGTACAATGTACAAGTTGTGGTGAAATTCACGAAAAATTTGTTTCCGTAAATTCCGAAGAGAGAATTCCTACTATGAATTCTAGAAATTCTGTCAATATGTGCTTGAAGTGCAAATTTTGTGGTCGTGAACTTACTTCTGGTATCACTTGAATTCTTAAGAAGCATTTTTTCCCTATTCTCATAGATATTGTCGCAGATAGTGTAAAGCCTTATACTGGCGATGACTCTGGTCAGCTTCGACCCATTGTTCGATTCAGCTGTAGTGGTTTAGTTCCAATTGAGTTTTCCATTCGGGATGGTTGGCAGGTCACTTCCTCCTCCCCCAGTGAAACCGTCTTTTCTGACGTAGATCTCTCCTCTGGTGTAGGTTGAAAGCATCTCTATTTGCATATATGTATTAAGCAGTGTTGCTTATGCTGTTGTTTACTTTCCTAGGAATGGGTGGGCTTTGATGAAAATTCTGATGTCTGCCTTGAAATTATGGAAATTGAAACGCAGTTCAAATTAACGAAATAAACTCGAAACTCGTTATATATTTAAATTACATCTTTTGCTATAAAACCATTTTTCTTCTTAGTGTTCCTGTGTCCTTTATCTTATCATGCATTATCTTGAAGTGCTTTCCGTTTTCTTTGGATACCTAAGGGAGAATGATCGGAAGCGGTGCCCGTCAGATGTTGAACTATGAGGGTTCATGCTGGCCGGCGTGTCTATGTACTTATTATTATTGGGCGTGTGTCTCCCACTGGTTGCTCTTCGTCTCTAGACAATTTACAGTCGGATAATTCTTGGGCTGCTAGAGAATGAGTAGGGACTCTGTCGTAGAATCTGGAGAGTTACTGCCATGGTAGCCGAGTGAAGATTATTACTACCCGGGGTAGGGGGAGTTTGATAAGCATTGGTGGTCACGACGATTAATGATGTGGCAATAAAATCTCGGTCAGTCGATATGCTCTCTGCAGTGTGGTTGAGGTGGGTGGACATTGGCCGACCACAACGGGAGGCCTTCTACGCCACTGTGAGTGACTAGTGTCCGTTCGTTCACATGATTTCCTTGCCATTTTGTACTTCTGCCCTCTGGTGGTAATTATAGCATCGCGCTAGACATTGAGCCTACAAGTTTCCGGTTATGGAATTTTCCAAGGTGAATTATCTTACTTGATGTTTGACGTTATCGTTATGCTCATCTTTGAATAGGGGGCCCTTTGGTTGACTTCAGGCTTCACAGAGGGGAGGAACATCAAAG
>UZAE01002202.1:0-10023 GCA_900617975.1 Rodentolepis nana
TTGGGGGAAGCTGAAGTCAAAGACTAAGGGCTAATGATAATTATCATAAATCCTGCCATTTGAAATAAAAAAATAAATGTTTTAATTGTGCATTATCAGTATTACAACGAGAATCTGTTCTTCCCATTCCACTCTCTGTGGTTTTTGACTCACAAATAAAGTGACAGTAATTGGCTTCCATGGTATTTCCAATTGTTTATCCAGACTCGTGATGAGTAGTATTTTGCATTTGACAAGGCAAGTCATGCTTAATAACATTTGACATTATATATATTCGCTATGGAAGTGGGTCCCACACTGGGCGATCTCTCAACCAATATGCTTTTGGGATTGACACTTCTTTCACGTCATAGTAACTCAACCAATTATTAACTAATCACCTTGCTGATAGATTAATTCCACTCAAATCACCTTCATTTGCTTCGTTAAATAAGGGGTGTGAGATAGTCTTACCTTCACGCGATGCACTCTGTGTAACGTATATTCATGCAGTAAAAAAGTCTATCAACCTGTAGTTGATTTCTCACTTCAAACTACCATGACCCCACTCTATGTCATATTCCACCACTTCCACAGTACTTCCCCTATCCTACTCTCAAACTTTGTGTCTGTCTCTTTTGCATCTTTGAAACACCCTTCTGTTCCTTAACTCCCCCTCCTCTTGACACTTTTCTCTTTGATGTTCCTCCTCCTCTCTGTGCAGCCTGAAGTCAACTAAAGGGCAATTGATAACTATCAAAACGCCTACCATTTGATATAAATAAACTTCATTAAATGAATGCTCATCTTTAGACGGCACTTGCACTTCTCATCATTTTCATTTGTTCTTCGTTCTGATCCACGGGATAACAATCCTCAATTCATATAAAAATACACAATGGTTAGCTTACCACCTTCAACTACTTTCACTCCCTTTTTATTGGTTCCAATAGTAGACTTTAAAGCCATGGTCCTTTGGATAACTCTTAGACCTTTTTGACCATTTAGGAAGTTCATTTGACACGAAGAAACATCCTTAGCCATAAATCAAACCATCTCTGAAGTTCAGATCGATGGACTGAAAGTGGCTGTACACAAACTCGTAGAGACTATAAGGGGTCTTGTCCGAACTGGGTTTGATCAAATCATTATTATATCAAATGGCAGACGTTTTGATTGTTATCATTAGCCCTTTAGTTGACTTCAGTCTTTTGATTGCTATCATTAGCCCTTTAGTTGACTTCAGTCTTCACATTTATCATTAGCCCTTTAGTTGACTTCAGCCTTCACAGAGGTAAAAATATCAAGAGGGGGGGGGGGACAGAAGAGTGTACCAAAGACGAAGGTAGAAAAGGTGGGATGAGTACTGTGAAAGTAGAGGAATATGACACAGTAGGGTTATGGTAGTTTGAAGTCAACTGCCAGGTAATAGACTTTTTGCCGTATGAGTATGCGTTGCCCAGAGTGCACCACGTGGAGGTAAGTCTATTGCACACCCCTTGATCAAATCATAAAATAAGGAAAAGGGTTGCCCTTCAATGATGGACTACCTCAAAATCTATGACAAACGTTCCGAAATCGCGACTTTACAAAGAGTTTTGGAACGAAAAGTCAAAAAGGAACTAAATCATGCCATTAATCTATTCTAGCTATCAGTCTTTAAACGAACAATAACAAAGCCTAGCATTCAAAAGGAAAAGATAAACAGATCCATTAAGCAAATCAAAATTAATCAGAGGAAAGCTCCTTTAAGCATAACTTTCAAGGCATATGAAAACACTACAATATCTTAAGTTAAAAGATAAAATCCAAATGAGCGCATCTCAAACGCTGTGTTGATTAGTAAATCAAAATCAATTTTAGGCAATTACGTGATACGAGAACGAATAGAAAAATTACAATGATATACTGATAACATATTACAATATAACGTTCAAAATGGAAGGATTTGTGTACAGGCAAAGTTAAATATAAACAGTTTTATACGAAATTGCATCAGCCCTTTTGAAGAGGAGCGTAATTGAGAAGCTTCTCAATAAGATCCACGTGGGCGAGGACCATGCGTCTACAACAGTAGCGTCGCAGTCCAAGAAAATCTAAAGCATCGCCTTCTGCGTATTCCGTTTGAAGAAGATTGAGATAGGCCTCCCATTTATCTCCAACAACTTTACCGCAGGTAAAACAGCGAATCGGAATAATCATCCCCCTTTAAAATGAACTGAAGTATTCAAAATGGCCTAGTTTTACTTGCCAAAGGTTGTGGGAAATTACAATACCATTTAAATAAGAGACTCACAAGAAAAGCTAACTACACGGAGCAGAGCCTTACACAGTTCACTAAGCCGCTTCATCACTTTAGGTATTTTAGAGTAATTTAACAAAATTTTAAATATTGCTTTATATTAAAATAATTCTTTTTCTGCAATTTTCAAGGATTTATTTTTTTGGTTTTTTATTAACCTACTAAGTAATAAGTTATTCTGTAGTATATAAATTACATAAATGAATTAGTTTAGAATTTCACGTCTTTTTTTCTATTTATGAAATTTGAAAACAGCATACGGTCGTAAATTAATAACAATGATGGATCTCACGAACGGTTCATATCTCATAATAATAGAAGACTAATTTTAGAATCAAGAATTGTTAAAAAATGCTTCATGTAAACAGAAAGACTTTGTGTTTCCATTGGTTAAGTGTAACAATAGTTAACTTATTTTAAAATACCATAATGCATATGAACCAAGTGTTATATTAACCTTTTAATGCCCTTAGGTCAGTACGGTCCGTTTTCATATTAACCTCATTGGTACTAGTCTTGCAATAGAAGGGAAAACAGCGAGAAAAACTTTTTGGAACACACAAAGTAATTTGGGGGTTAAAGGGAAAATTATACTATAGAATAAATATAATGCAGTTTAAATAAATTCCATTTTCTGTTCTTTTATCTGTGAGGTTGTCGTCGATTCAATAAATATTAATTTGAGCGTGCTTTTCGACATTTTATTTACAAAAAATGGCCTGTCTTTTAATAATTATTACGTGCCCTTAAGCTGACTTTGGGATTCACAGAAAGGAAGAACATTAAAGTCACGAAAGTTGACTTCTGGCTTCAAACTACCATGATCCCACTGTTTCTCATATTCGACTACTTCCACAATAATCACCTCACCTTTTCCGACTTTTGTGTTTGTCTCTTTTACATCTTTGAAACACTCTTCTGCCCCCCTCCCCTTTCAAATCCTTTTCACTTTGATGTTATTTCCACTTTGTGAAGCCTTAAGTCAACTAAAGAGCTAATGGTAACTATCAAAACGCCTACAATTTGATATAAATAAATGCTTTAATTTCTAAAACTTGGTAATTACTTTAATTCGAAGTGTGGAGATCATTGTTTGGCAAACATGTACAACAATTAGCAAGTCAGTAAGCGAAATTTATAAATTCTAGGCAAGCTGAAGAGAGGAGACAAGGTTATTTGAGACCGATTGGAATTCAGCGCAAATCCCCAAAACATCCTCTCTTTCTCTGATATCCCTCATCTCATTTTATGTATAAATTGTTATCATTAAATTGCAATGTCAATTTCAATAATATGAACAATAATTAAATATTTATAAGTAAAAACAAACTTTTACAATGTCAATCTTTAAGTTCACGTTTGGTACTCGTTTAGCAGAAAATTAACACGGTCTATTAGATTGTTGAGAACTGATCCAACTCTTTCAAGTTCCGTAGGCGCTGTTAAGCACTACAGAGAAACAAAGAGAAACTTTAAAAACAATTTATTTGAAATTAAAGTAATGATTAAACAGGGCGAAAACCAAACTAAGTGAAGTTTAAAGTGCTTGAAATCCATGTGTTGCCTCAGTACCTATACATATTAAATGAAAAAAGGAAAGCGCGAAAGTTTCGGCGTTTAAATAAATTTTTTTAATTAACACCTTGTCATAAAGATCTAAACTAGTTGATAGATTTCAAACGCATATAATTTCCAATAATTGCTGAAAACTGAGGCTGTTGGCACCATATCGATTTAGCCAATCCGTCTTCCTCATGACACATCTGTATATCCGGCGATAAAAGTTACTAAGCTGTCTTAGAAATGAGCCGCCCATCTTGTTTGTGGTTCGTTCTCAATTTTATAAGACTATTGCATCCTGTCGTAAATTTGGACCTCAAAATATCCTTGAAACTCCCATCTGGGGATGTCCGTTATGACGAGATTATGCGGACACCCAAAGTGTAGTCCTTTACATCTAACCTCAATAGACGTTTTCAGGCACTCTTCGAATTCTACCGCTCAATAGCTGGACAGAATGTTTACCGCTATACTTGAAAATACAATTCGAACCCTTTAAAGAAAGCTTTAACACAACTAAACATAGGCAGAGAGGAGATGACTCCCTTGCAGTTGACTATAGTTATCTAGAAATTGGAGTTCACTAGATGAGTACTGGGAGAAGTGCAAGGTGTAGATATTTCGAATAAGGAACTTACCCGTATGACAAGTCTGAGCAATGGGAAACCACCAACAAATACGAACCTTAAGCAGGCCTCATAGCTATTACCAATAAACTGACTCAAAATTTGCGCACAATCGATCCCACGACCACTTGGAACAAAATTACGAAATTCCTTAAGGTAACGCACTCCTCCGTGGTTAGTTAAAATAGCCCATTGTTGGAAAGTTCTCTTAGGAATGTGATTCTCAAGAAGACATCTCATTAAACACTCCATATATCGCTTGCACCTTCTAGAATCAACGAAGTCAGCATCGGGCATCTAAAATGGGAAAGACTAAATAGAGTATGCTTTTAAGTAAATTAATAATTCTGTACAAAATCGAAAAATACTGATGATACTAATGACTTGTAGGCTGCACGCAATACCCATGCTCTCAGCCTCGGTTCATATGATAAACTCCGCTTTGGGACGACTTTAATTTTTTGTGATGGGGTGTGCGATAGATTTACATCCACGTGGTGCACCCTGGGCAACGTATACTCATACCCCACTGTATGTCATATTCGATTTCTTCCACAGTACTCACCTCACCTTTCATCTACCTTCGTGTCTGTCTCTTTTAATTCTTTACAACACTCTTCTGTTCCCCCCCCCCCTCCTCTCTCTCTCTCTCCCTCTCTCTGTGAGGCCTGAAGTCAACCAAAGGGCTAATTATAACTATCATACAGCCTGCCATTTGATATAAATTTTTCGTGATTGAGACCAAACAACTCCCTTGATGTCTCCTGTTTCATCTGTTTTTGTCGGATGAAAGCCGGTTTGGTCCAATTTAACAATTTGTGTTTTTTCCCCTTCTGCCAAAATATCAACTACAACTAAAATCTACCCCTCTCACCCACCCCCCCCCATCCTCCACCACCTACATCATCAACTACTAACAAGAATCTTTACGCCAAATATTTGACAACTTAATAAATAAATTTAATTCTGCATTTAAAATTACTATATGATGAAAATAATAGTTTTGGCTAATAAAAACTGATCGATATCTAAATGAATTTTGTGTGGGAAGATATCTGACTTAAAACTGCCTAGATTTAAAGCCATTGGCAAGAAACGGGATAGAAACTCAACTGAAAAGTGAAAAAAAATTATTTTTCACTGAAATAATTGTCTTAATAGTTTTTTGGCCTTGATTGGACAAGTACGTAGAGCCGATAAAGAAGGGTATGTCACAGCCGCCTCATTGGAACATACTCCAATCATTTGGAGTATGTGAAGTGACCGCGCTGAGGAGAGTAACTTAATCGTCTCTCAAGGTGACAATCAATTGGATGATTTTTTACTTTTTTCTCAACTTGAAATTTCCTCTCGGTATTCTCCTTTACATGTGGTCATGGAATCTCTAATACCTCACCTGTCGTGATCGCCTGCTGAGGGCGTTCATGGAACCTACGAACCGCATATGCACTCTCTTTCAACATACGCACTTCGTGTAAGTTACACCTATCCGTTGCCCAAACCCTTTTCCTTTCTGATAGCAAAATAGTTGTGAGTAAACCGAATCTATTAAGAATTAGCGATTAACTTTGTGTATGAAAGGGCAAGTAATAAGTGACCGCGCTACCAATTCTGTACACGGCAGGATGAATGCCGCGTAGACAGCTGCAGCAAAATATGGCATCGCGCACCCAATTCTAAAGTAAGAGATGGAACAATAGTAGTCAACTTATCGTTATTGAATAAGTGTGTGTTTTAAATGCTCGGTGCTCTTGAACAGTATGAAACTCATTTGCTCTATAGAATCATTACACTGGAGTACTTCCTACTTTAATTGAAATATGGACTCTAATGCCTTTTTCTGTAATAACTATTAAGAATAAATTCGTCTAAGAAAATGTACATGAAGAGTGTTCCAAAAACGATATGCAAACTTAAAAAAATTGAAGGCACAACATGAGGGAGAATTCTGTTTCCCTTTTCATACTGCCCCAAAGAAGTTTGACGCTTATTTCATAGTTATGCTGATAATTGTAATTCTCAAACCCCATTTCTTATTGTTAGCAAAAAAAATATTTTGACTGTAATAGCTGACCTCGATAATGCCATTAGGCCTCAACTCAGATTTGAGTCGACTCAAATTCCAAAGAATGCAAAGCACAATGACCTCAACTGGCCCTTTAGTTACTATTATGCACTTGATGTTAGCATGCGAGGAAGGAGAATTGCTTCTCTAGATCTTTAGGAACGAACTGCATTGGCGAGCAATCGCTTTTTCCTCAATTGTATGGTATTTGGTGTGAGTTGTGTGTGTGTGTGTGCGCACAGTTAATTTTTGGCTGATTTGACCAAATATTTATTTGTTTATTTGTATTGAATGGTAGGCATTTTGATAGTTGCCATTAGCCCATTAGTTGACTTCAGGCTTCACAGAGAGGAAGGAACACCGAAGTGAATAAAAGTCGAGCGGGTTTGGAAGGGAGGGGGGCTGGAAACAGAGGAGAGACAGACAGACACAAAGGTAGAAAAAACTTGAGGAGAGTACTGTGGAAGTAGTTGAATATGACGTACAGTGGGGTATGAGTATACGTTGGCCAGGGTACACCACATGAAGGTAAGTCTATCGTGCACCCCTGCTATTATGATTAGCTTGAAAAAAGGCTATAGGAGAAATCGCCCTCGTCTGGGCGAATCACAATGTCTTCAGATCCTCCAGTGGAATGCTTGAGGGATGTCAAAGGACAAAAAGATCCAAGTACAGAAAATCCAACAAACCTATGATGTAGACATTTTCACAAACTGAAGTACTACCACTTCCCAGGTTACACCCTGTAGATGCCAAACTGAAGTACTACCAATTCCCAGGTTACACCCTGTACAAATCTACCTAAATACCGGCAAGTTGCAAGTGGAATTCTAATTCCTACCTAAATACCGGCAAGTTGCAAGTGGAATTCTAATTGGGGCAAAAGAAGGCCTCACCTCACACTACGATCTAATCATGGGTATGGACTCGACGTAAGACATATGTGAAATAATCAGATTAAATATTTGGAAATGTCAAAACCACTTCAAGGTATATGCAGTCTATAATCCAAAACCAGAATTGTCCCAACTTTGACTTTCTGAACAACTCACACATAACTGTAGTATTGGGAGACTTCAACGCCCATTCCACCAGATGGGGCTACAAGGATACAAACATAGCTGGAAAGGGAATCGAAGACATGCTAAACAGCGACCCTCTGAAACTTATTTACAACAATGAGGATCTGACTACAAATTTGCACTACAATAGAACCAGAACAACTCCTGACTTACTCCTGGCTTCAAGCGACATCAGTACGCATATTAGCCGCAAAATAATTGACGATCCTGGTTCTGGTCACACTCCGCAGAATAATTAACGATCCTGGTTCTGGTCACAAACCAGTCTTTGCTAGTATCACCATCGGCAGCAAAAGCATGACAAGGAAAGTGCCAACTAAGCTATCATGGAAATTCAAGAAGGCTGACTGGCCCAGATTCACAAACCTTTTAGAGAATGAACATCACACAAGTCCCCTCAACTTCAACCAACATCCTGACAAACTTTGCAATGATATCACGAATGTCATGATCAAATATGCAAAGAAAACTATTCCCTGAGGCAGGACTAAACATTATAGATTGTTTTGGCCTGAACACTTTGAGGATCAGACTGGAAGAACGGAAAACGTACAAGCCTGGAGATGACAATCAGCTGTCCTAAGGCAAGCCATCTTACAAGCTACACGGATTTCCTTCGACAAGTTAATCTCAAATATCAACTATCAAAGTGATAGCCAACGAACTTTAAAATTCCTGGGTAACCTCCAAAACAACATCGACAAGTTCATCTCAAATATCAACTATCAAAGTGATAGAAAAGTTAATCTCAAATATCAACTATCAAAGTGATAGCCAACGAACTTTAAAATTCCTGGGTAACCTCCAAAACAACAAGAAAAGTCCCAAGAAAGAACCAATACGTTGAAAAACAAACTGCTTACCACCGACACCGAAATAGCTAACTACTTTGCGAGGTTCTATTCCCACAAGCAAAAGAAAAACCCTTTTGTCAGAAAATCCTCAAGAGATTTAAGGATACAAGTATGAAAGTTGGGTGAAATTAAGTAAGACATAGCAACACCAAATAATCTACTAACTAAATCATTCAGACCTTGCGAACTTTATGCTGCGACAAAGGAGCTCAAGTGCAAGAAGTCTCCTGGCGAAGTCGGTATTCATCCTGAATTTCTAATTAGAATGGGACCAACAGTCAAGAAAACCATGCTGACTCTTTTCAACAAAATCTGGGAGACCAGTCTCGTACCTAACCAATGGAAAGTTGCCATAGTAATACCAGTACTAAAAAAGGGCGTTGCCAAAATAATGCTAGTACTGAAAAAGGGCAAAGACCCTAGCAACTTTGACAACTATAGGAAAATGGCAAGGACCCTAGCAACTTTGACAACTATAGCCCTATCTAGACCTTAGCAACTTTGACAACTATAGGCCTATCTCCCTCGCGAGCTGCTATAGTAATAACAGTACTAAAAAAGGGCAAAGACCCTAGCAATGACTATAGGCCTATCTCCCTCACAAGCGTGCTGGCTAAACATAAAGGCCTATCTCCCTCACAAGCGTGCTGGCTAAACTTATCCTCACAAGTGTGCTGGCTAAACTTATGGAAAGAATGGTTTAAGGAGGCACACCTGGTTCCTTGAGACTAACAATATTCTTAGGTGTGAACACCTGGCTTAACTTATGGAAGGAATGGTTAACAGGAGGCTGACCTGGTTCCTTGAGACCAACAATATCCTAGGGTGAACAAGCAGGTTTTAGGCCACAAAGATCGACGAACCAACACTTTCTTCCAACACATCAAAGATGCCCTTAATGCAAAAAATACCCTTACTCTCCCAACACACCAAAGATGCCCTTGATGCAAGAACTATTTTTAGGTCACAATGATCAACGAACCAACAAGTAGCCACTTTCTCCCAACATTGATGCAAGAAATACCCTTACGGCTCAGTCAGCATATGACTTAGTATGGAAAGAGAAGCTAATTCTAAACCAGCATATGACTTAGTATGGAAAGAGAAGCTAATTCTAAATGGCAAGATTGGTATTAAGCATAACATGCTAAACTGGATAAAACATATGAACAAAGATCGTGTAAAGTCAGATATGGAAATGCTCCATCATTAAAGTCAGATACGGAAATGCTCTATCAAAATCCAATCTTTTACAAACGGGCCTTCCACAGGGAGCTGTCACAAGCTGCACTCGGGCTTCACAGGGAGCTGTCACAAGCAGCACCCTTTTCAATTTCTTTATCAATGACATGGCCGAATTGGTACAGACAGTCACGGGCATCAAGTGCTCACTTCATGCAGATGATCTTGTTCTATGGTATTACGTGAAAACTTTATGCAGATGATCTTGTTCTATGGTATTCCGCCCCCACTTCATGCAGATGATCTTGTTCTATGGTATTTCGCCCCTTAAAAAACGCTTAGAAGAGGACGGAAAGTGTCCTAAATTGTGCAC
>UZAE01002203.1:0-10022 GCA_900617975.1 Rodentolepis nana
CGGAGAGTGCCACTGTCCACTGTTTCTCCTTTGTTCGAGCTTTAATTTCGTTGCACCTTGAGGTATGGAATTCTCTCCTGATTAAGGCCTTCATTGTGTGGAAAGACATCGACCGGTCCATGCATTGCAAAATCGTTGTCCCCTTCTTAGCAAGTGTGTCAGCAAGCTTATTGCCTTTAATGCTACAGCGACCAGGAATCCATTGTAGAACCACTGTTTTGTTCTTTCTCTCTCAGCTGCTCATAGAGTTTTCTACATTCCTTTATCTCAGCTGTTTTGGGTGTCTCTCTGTTTCCAATAGAGTTTATTGATGACTGTGAGTCCGAAAGTATCATTGCTTTGGTGAATTTCGCATCCAGACAACATAATTGGCATAGTGCTATCCTAATAGCCTCTATTTCTCCTTCAAAAGCGGATCTATTATGTCCCGCTGCTGCGTAGAAAGAGAAGAGTTCAGAATAGACGCTTGCACCAACGTTTGCTTGGTTTTCTATGTATGACCCATCAGTGAAGACTTGGAGCCATTGATCTCCAGGCTAGTTGACATTGATTGTCTCAAGGGGCCAGTGAGCACATTTGCTCGGGAGGAGTGTTTGATTTCCTGAAGAAGTCGAGCAGTTTGGTGCAACACACTACATTAATGTCTGCTAATGGGTTCATGGGGAGAGAGGCTTTTTGGTTTGTCATCGATTTGTAATGTTTTCTTCAGTTCTATGGCTTTCTGTGCGCGATAGACTTACCTCCACGTGGTGCACCCTGAACAACATATTTTCTTACGGCAAAAAAGTCTATCATTCGGCATTCGTTTTTGACTTCGATCGAGTATATATTTGAAGGAAGCAAAATCAATTTCCAAAATTTTTTCCAACCACCTTATTCATGGGCGTCTTTCCACCAGTCATTGTTTTTCTTTAGTCCCCTAAAGCATTTCCGACCAATCTGTATGCGATTTGGGAAATTGGTAATCTCCTAAAAGGTGTATTTGCTTGAAATGCATCTCATTAATATCTATTTCCGAGGATACTATTTATTGACAACAAGCTCTGAGTGGCAGGATTCACTTTGCATATGAGAATTAAAAATGTCCGGGCAGGGAGAAGAATTTTTGTGTTCATTTAAAACATTTCATACTTTTTTGTCAATGATAATGGACATGATAATTTCAACCGTCAAAGCGTTATAGCTCCAAGTAACCCAAATCCCAAAGATATTGAAATGTTTAAGGGGAGGGGGTCAATATGATTTTGACGAAGGCGTTTTGAATTGCGTTGAATTTGAGGTATCCTATATTTATAAAAAATAATTACCTGTTATCATAGTCTTTAAAATTTGTTCTAGAGGTACGATATGAACCATATTAAGTGACCTGAAACGTAGAAGGTCTATTAGATCACATCGATTTTAATGCGGCAATAAATAATAATGAAAATAATAAATATGTTTAGAAACCTGGCCAAAAAATTTCAAATCTCAACAAATATTCTCTATCTTCCATAATAATATGGAAATGATGCTCTGTCAAATGAAATAGTTTTGAGGAATACCGTTTTGGCTGAGATGATTGACAATCCGAAGCAAGAAAATTATCTCCCATTGTACTTGAATTCGTCAAACCCCTCTCCCCTAACACTCTGTTCCTTCTAATCAAGTTTGCTCATAAAATATCCACCAGCTTCGAAACGCGTTAAGTAAACAACTCGATAGACGTATGTTCATTAAAATCCTGCGTTCCTTTTGCAAAAAATTAAATAGAGAAAAATCACTACTAGGGCAAGAAGAGAAGGAAAAATTCCTTCAGACAGCTAAGCAACTGTTACTACTATATTGATGCAATGATTCAGATCCAGTAGAATTTGATGGAAGGGGAAGGGGGGGGGGAGAATATTGAAGTACTCTACTTCAAAACCTGAAAAGCATCAATCAATTCTAGCCTGGTGCATGCTGAAGAAATGACAGGTCTTGAATTCTCTCCTTTTACGATAGGACGACTGCCGATGATAATTGCACAACTGCTAAGGTAATTTGATTCCAATGCAAGGAGAAATTTGAATTTTACTTCTATCCAACTGTGGGTGGCTATTTCAAATACTCAATTTACTGAAAAGCCATTTATCTACCAATGAAATCGCAGATTTTCAAGCAAAATCCTAAGACCCCAAAAGAGGACGAAATGCAATCTCCCTTTACAACCATTTATAAGTGGAATGCTGCCCACTGGGAATAAAAGCCGAAGGAGAGGAGGAATCAGAAACCAGAAACTTATGTCAAAATAAATGCTCTCTCGTAAATTGCACATGAGGCAAAAATATTTTTTTACGTGTATTGATGAGCCATCGTAGAAGGAGACAATGAAATCTCCAATGAATTCATTGGAGTTAATGACTTTAATTTGAATAGAAACCCTCTAAATAAGGCAGATAAAGTTTGATTAGTCTTTCATGGTCGTACTAAGCTCTCTGAGAGCCATCTACAAGTTTATATCGGAGGTGTTAGAGTTAGGGCGGCTTCCAACAGTACTAGTAAACATGAGGTCACCTTAAAATAGCTAGTTCAGAATCTGGGAAGTAATACTCTGCTTGTTGCAATAGTCTTAGTTATAAGCAAATTGAGTAATTAGAAAAGACAAGGATATGACAGTAGTCGTCAGTACTTTACATCATAACAATTAAGAGGACTGATAGAAGAATCCCTTAAGACGTTTATTTTTTGCTTAAATATGGTAGTGAACGGAGAGTGGAAACTAGCAATCCCCTTGAGTAGGGTAATAAACAGGAAAGCAATTTCATGGGCTAAATTTTCCCCTAATCCACAAGTAGGAACAGCAGGCATTACATGAGCCTGTTCGATTGGCACAAGACATGACAGGTGCCAGTGGTTGATGAGGTAATTAGGTCGTCTGTGAAATTTGAGATTAAGCGTTCGATGGGATAAAGAACATGTAAAAGTAAGCTAATTTCCCCATTGGACGGTTCTGTAATATTCTCTTCTAAAGATAGATTTTAAGAGGCGCTTTTCTAAACGGGAGCAAATATTATACGATTTTCATTAAATCGGATTGACGCACTTATGTTGAGATTTATTATTGACATTATGGGGTGCGCAATAGACTTACCTCCACGTGGTGCTCCTGGGCAACGTATACTTATACGGCAAAAAAGTCTATTGATCGTCAGTTGACTTCTGACTTCAAACTATTATGGCCCGACTATTTTTCATATTCGACCCCTTCCACAGTACTCATCTTACCTTTTTTATGCCTTTGTGTCTGTCTGTCTGTCTCTTTTGCCTCGGTGAATCATTATTCTGTCTCCCATCTCGACTTTTTGTCACTTTGACGTCCCTTCTCCTCTTCATGAAGCCCCGAAGTCAGCTCCAGGGCTAATGATAACTATCAAAACGCCTGCCATTTGATATAAATAAATAAATAAATAAATTATTGACATTATTAAAAGCTGCACTTACTATTGCTTCATGCAATGATACTTTATCCAATCATATGTGCAATTAATTTCCCGCATTTACTATTGGTTAATTTAAGGGGCATACTAACTATATTGCCTTCCATATCCAATAATCAGTGTATAGAATTCTTATTGTTTGCCTTACTTGCTACACCTCCGATTATATACATTTCGGTAGTGCCAACACGTGATTGATGTTATTCAAGATATTTTGTGGCAGTACAATTAGTAAGAGGGAAAATTGCAAATTTTGCAGTTAGGACTTTGATGCGGGATAAGTTCATATGATTGGCAAATATATTCAAAAAATGAAGTTAACAAGATGTTCGAGTCGAGTTTGTGTCTGCAAAAAACTGTGAAAAAAACAACTTCTTAATAAACATATTGTTCCGCATTATTTATGACTGAAACATTACATATTATCTCCAAGAATAAAATGGTTCAACATCAAAACAGACAGAGAACACGTCATCCGATAATTGCTATTTATTATTAATTTATTTATTTATCTCAAATAGTAGGTGTTTTGATAGTTATCATTAGCCATTTAGTTGTTTCAGGCTTCACAGAGGGAAGAAACATCAAAGTGAAAAAAAGTCGAGAGGGAGGGGGGAGGGGAACAGAACAGTGATTCTCAGATGTAAAGGAGACAAACTCAAAGGTAGAAAAAAGGTGTGGTGAGTGTTGTGAAAGTAGTCGAATATGGCATACAGTGAGGTGATGGTAGTTTGAAGTGAGAAGTCCACTGCCGGTTAATAGACTTTTTGCCGTATGGGTGTATGTTACCCAGGGTGCACCACTTGGAGGCAAGTCTATCGCACACCCTATTCACGGAGCATATTTCAAGCGAAATGCGATCTCAAAATGCCACTGAAGTAGAAACCACTTGATTAAGCATAACAATTCAAAACGGAAAGTTGGTTCAAAAAGTGAATTGTAAAGGGTAAGAACGATGCAAAAGAGTTATAAATAATGACGAAACAATCTAACGTAGTATCATAGGCATAATTTTAAAATTCGCTATTTCTTATCGATTAAGCACAACAGTTTCTAACCGTCTTCGTCATGTCTACACCGAATTTAAGAAACCTTTCAAATAAGTTATCTTAAATTTTTCCTTTTCTTTGAGTATACTAAATAAAAAAATTGAACCGGGAGCATATTATTTGCCCAATTTAATATATTCTTACTTTATGGCTATTTAACTTGAAAGGTAATCAATGATTTAATTAACATGCAAGCTCGCAATAACTCATTTAATTAGAAGTGCTATTTGGTTTGTAATTAAGTTGTGGAAATGGCGGTAAATAATCTCCCCCCTCCCCAAAAAAACATTTAAATTGCTCTTCTTTATTTAACTTTTAATTACGAAGGGAAAATATTCGGTTAATAAATAATGCGAAAAATGCAATGAAAATTGGTAGGATTGGGTGTGGGGATATGGTGGGGGGGAGGGAGGAGGGAGCATTTCAAAATCTACCACGTACTACTTAAATAATTAATGGATGAGCCTTTGGGCTGATCAATGCAACAATCCTGCAAATAAAGTGATTTCACTAATCCACAAAAAGTTAATATTTAAATCAATCTTTTTTAAAGAGGAAAAACGATAATTTTTGTGTTAGTTGCTAAAGATCCGTGTATATGTGAATAATCATTGAGGCTAGCTGGGATTATTTCTTCCGATTTCAAAGCACCGCTAATGTAAAATTAGGCGATTATATTGAGCGCTATTTACATGAATTAAAATAAAGCTTTAGACCGGAGTAACTGTCTATATAACCCGATAAACACTTATTAAGCTCCATTTTTTGCAGAAATAATAAATTGTCAATTAAAATCAATAAAAAGTATAAGAAGAAGGATACACTTTGTAAATTTATATCACATAACTTTCTGGACAAGATATCATTTGTTTTAAACAAGGGCGGAGGGCGGGGCGGAGAATAGGAAGTGCCATTATTAACATAAAGGAGCAAAATGTAGGTGGAAGAAGTGAACACAAAAATAGAATCGCCCACATTCAATCACCTTCCTGGTTGAATGGAACTAACCGATGTTGTTGGCTGACCTCATAGTACTGACAAATATCGAATTCTTGACAATTAACTAGTGAGATGGCGTTTTGACCTCTGTTCTACTAACATATTAAAACAAGAAATTTCATTTTACCTAATTGTGGAACCCATTATATTGTTTAACAGTAAATGAAGACTTTTTTGAATCTGATCAAACATGTGCGCTTCAATGATAATAGAAATTCTTAACGCTTGATCATCATACGGTGTCGATAACTCGGTCTCTGTTTGAATATTGTAAGGCCTGAAGTCCCTCCAAGCACCACGAATGCGAGTAATTCGAATTTTGGAGTTTGGTTTGCGACGTGCTTCCTTGTATTCCATCTTCTGTTTTTTTTGTGATCAAAAATCCAAATAAGGACAGTGGCAGAGGACATCGGTTTTGTTTGTCGAGGTCACGCGTTGTTTACATCTTTAAGGGTACGTTATTGGTTTATGTTCTTCTAATTCCTAAGTAGGTTATATTAAGTTAGACTTAGATGGGAGGAACGATGCCAAAAAAAAATAAATTCAAACCTCGTTTTAATAACACTGAAAGATTTTACAAATGTTATTAGAAAGCAGGAAGATCTGAACCAACTTTTAGTGACACCAATGTGGACTCAATCTTCTGCGTTGTCAAATAACGCAAAATAATTCCGAGAATTCAAGTACATTTACTTCTCCTTGGGGAATAAATTCGACCGTTCAAGTTTAAGAGTAAATGATCTATCATGGCAGTTTATTTTGGCTCCCTGCCCCTTTTTGATTTCTTCGAATTTAGAGTGAATTTTTAGTTGAGAAAAAATTAATTAAAAATTCATTTCTCTTCATTGTCTCAGCGCTTAGAAGAATAAATGCACAATTTTTTTCGATTTTCTCTAATCTTCATGACCGATTGCTACACTGAATTTAAATTTTTAATGAGTATTAACTCATGACTCCAAATAGTCGACTTTTAGAAGAATACTCATTTTCGTAGTTTGCTTGCCAGCTGACTAAAAGTGCTGAGGAAAAAGATAGAGAGAATGATAGAAAAAACAGAAGTGCTACAGTCGTATTGGTTTACTTAATATTTAAATTTGAACAGGGCGTTTGGAATTTACAAGGCACAGACCACTACAACCTTTGGCACGAGGTCAATAGCCTTGAGAGGTCAGGTCCTCATTAGCGGTAGTACTACGTGCGTCAATGATGTGGCGATCGATATGCCCGCCTGCTATGCCCGTTGGTTATTACTGTATATCCAGGGTTGTGACTGATCAGTCGCCCTGGTTATTCCTGTGAGCAAGAAGGGTGGTATACAGAAAATTCATTGCAAGATAATTTACGTAGCCACTTGTAATGAGAGTAAATACCTTTCCAATCGGGCAGACTTGATTGAACAAGTAATAATCAACTACACAGTGTATTAAGGTCGAATTCCGTTTATTTGAAGATAATTGTATCTCAGAGCTGTAAAAAAGAACAACTTGATGATATTTTTTTTCACAACTCACAAATTAACCTAGAAACAAACCTGAATTAACTGGGAAAAATTGGTTTTTTTCCTAATAGTTTTACTTTCACTATTGAGTAGGCGTAATTAGAGGACACCTAATTGTAGATTTATCAAGAGCATATTAAATCGCATAAGGAAAAGCCATTAAAATTCACTATCTTTCTGGCAAAAATTTAGACAATCAGAAAAGCGAGCACCTTTTAGCGAAATGTTGCATTTGAATGCAGACGTGCCCTAGAAATTTGCTACTAGTTGGAGCGGCAGGTTCGCTTTAGGCGCTTTGAAGAGCGTTACTAATCCCCTTTGTGTTCAAATGCGCAAACTTTATTAACAGAACTTTAAATAGCCACGTTCTACGCAGTTGAGGATTAGGGGATCTAATTTGTTTAAGTTTGAGGATATTGTTTAAGGAATTACTTCTGAAAAGGAAAAAAGCCTTTAATCTTTGAAAGAAGCATTACCAATGAAAAAAAGCATTCTTAATCATGATTTGTATTTATTCACAAACAGCGCTAGTATGACACTGTATTTGGGACTACTTTCTTCCTATGTATTCAAATAATCCACATGAATTGGAATAAAGATAAAATGAAAAAAGCTTATGATAATGATTGTTCACAACATTACTTGAGCGGAGTTTGATTATTTTCACTGGATTAAAATCTGTTTCGCATAGATTATTCAACAACCTTATATCTTCAAAGAGGGATGTGCGATAGACTCATACGGCAAAAAAGTATATTAACCGGCAGTTAACTTTTGATCTCAAACTACCATCACCCCACTGTATGTCAAATTCGACCACTTCCACAGTACTCACCTCACATTTTTCCTACTTTTGTGTCTCTCTCTTACATCTTTGAAACACTCATCTGTTCCATCCTCCCACTCTCGACTTTTTGTCATTTTGATGTTCCTCCTCCCTCTGTGAAGCCCGAAGTCAACTAAAGGGCTAATGATAAATATCAAAACGCCTGCCATTTGGTATAAATAAATGTGTTAACGTAGAAAGCAAATCTTGATATTTCTTTAATTTCGAAGTAAAACGGGGAAAAAGTGGCATGGCGGTGGAGAAAGAAGAAGAAGAATAATAAAAGCGAAGCGAGTGATTTTCAAAAACCCAACAGACGGGAGATTCATCACACCAGGAAGGTGGGAACGTGGAAAGGCACACGAGGCTCTCTTCAAACCAATGGCCTTTTTTAGGGCTTTAAAAGTAGCTATAGGAAATGACTGTGGAATATGGGAACCGTATTTGCATTCTTGCGGTTTGTTTTACAATTGAAAATAACACTAGCAAGATACATAGGAATAGCGAGCTGGAAAAGAAAAAAAACTGTTTCGCCCGTCCAACTTTGTCCTGCTATAATATATTACCTTAATTAAGTTTACTTTGCACAAATATGAATTTTGGATATTTCCGATGAATGTTATTATTTTATTATGGGCATTATAAGGCAATTGCTGTCAAAAGCCTTACCACTAATATCCGATCAAGTTGATTTAGCTCACCACAAATTGGGTCCACTCAAATAGGTTAGCTCTAAGAAAAGTTAAAGTCTGAAGGAATTTAGAGCACTGATTGTAAACTACCATTTACGGAATATTTTGGTAACTTAATCAGTCAGACTTAAATCAGCTACTAACTAGGCGCTAAGCTTGAGCAACGAAAGATAATTTATCTAGAACTTTTATTAAATTGATTAATTTAATTAAAAGTGAAATATATCTAGGCATTTTATAAACTTTGGATACTGATCAATATTTTCCATCAAATTTTGTTACAACAATGATTGAATGGGCTGTTACCTAATTGAGGTTTTATGAATTATACCGAGCACCAATATTAAAATAGTATTAGAAAAGGTGATGCTTTATCCAACCAAATTCATTGATTGAAGGAAGTATACATATTCTTTTCGACTACAACTATATGGCCTATGTTTACAATACGTAACGGGGTTCGCCAAGTGGAGAAATAACGATTTTACATCAAGTATTATGACTAAATCCACAGTCATTGTCAAAAAGCTGTTCAGTCCTCTGGCCTCTTATAATTACTTAAAAGCGTCCTAGTTTCTCCATGATTATTTAACTTATTTATTTGAAAAGGTACTTCATCTACGGAGTTTCAAAATTAGTCAGCCAATGGGCATTTTCGACTTACCTTTCTTACATATTTTCACATTTAAAAATCAGGGGTGTGCGATAGACTTACCTCCATGTGGAGCACCCTGGGCAACGTATACTCATACGGCAAAAAGTCTATAAATCTGGCAGCTGACTTCTCACTTCAAACTACCATCACCCCATTGTATGGCAGCTGACTTCTCACTTCAAACTACAATGGCCCAACTGTATACCATAGTCTACAACTTCTACAGTACTCATCCTACCTTTTCTCTGCCTTTGTGTCTGTCTATTTTACATCTGTAAATCACTCTTCTGTTCCCCCACCCCTCGACTATCTGTTACTTTGATGTTACTTCCCCTTGTGAAGCCCTAAGTCAACTAAAGGGCTAATGATAACTAACAAAACGCCTGCCATTTAAAATAAATAAATACATTTAAAAATCAGATTTTCACAGGACTCTCTCTTTTATTTCCCCTATTACCCTTTTATTAGACTAATGGCCACTTAAAATCCAGGAGGAAGAACGGTGAATTGCAGTTCAGATAATGGTTCCACAATTAAGGAATTATAAGTACCTCGATAAAATTGAATAGGTGATAATTGGCCGACTGATTAGTCATTATTTGAAGCGATGACTTCTTCTCAGATAATCTTACGAACCCGATTGTGAGTGTGAATATTCAAAATCGATAATCCAATTCATTCATCCAATTCAATTAAGCGTCCCAACCATTACAATGTATTAAGTAAATCCTTATCACCATTTAAATTGGCGCACTTATTAAAATATTTGCTATTTCTCCCAACTCTCATTACCCAATTATATTGAGATAATTGAATCGTACTCCATAAAGCGGAAAAAATACTTT
>UZAE01002204.1:0-10015 GCA_900617975.1 Rodentolepis nana
AAGGTAGGAAAAGGTGAGGTGAGTACTGTGGATATAGTCGAATATGGCATAGAGTGAGGTGATGGTAGTTAGAAGTGAGAAGTCAACTGCCAGTTAATAGACTTTTTTGCCTTATGAATATACCTTGCCCAGGGTGCACCACGTGGAGGTAAGTCTATCGCACACCCTTTTTTGTTTAAATTAAGTCAATTTTTCAATTAAACAAATATGAAGGGGACTGAAGGTCAGCGACGCGATATTCAATGAACAGAGAAGTCCCCGAAGTATATTTTGTCTTTTGTCACAGGCCATTTATTGAAGCAATAGGTTACTTCAGAGGCGATAATAATGGAACATCTGGCCTCCATCCCAGAGATGCAGAAATAATCAATGGCAAGCTTAATTTTGCTCATTGTTCTGAGCACTAAAAATAGGTTTGGCTTACAAAATGATTTGAATGTTCTTACTTAATTGAACACTTTTAGCTATACTTGTGACTTGACTTTTCAAGCTTTGGGGTTGGGTCTTGCCTTTGCTACTAAAAACAAAAGAATAGCCCTTTACGATGTGTAAATAAACATGGGGGATTGCTACTTAGTGTTTCCTTTCCTATTTGTTTTTATGATTGTGTTACTTCAAGTAAGGTGGAGAAGAGAGAGAGAGTTGAGTGGTAACTTTTTAATAAGAAATGGTAACAGTTGTCAGGATGAATTTGATGTAGATGGGAGGAGAGAGTAGAGGGGTGGGGTAATAAGTGTGAGCCTGAGATCGATATAGGAATCACAGTATACTTTCGGTTGCTCAGTGGGTAACGTGATTGATTGCTAATTTAGATCAGTTCCCATTGGTGCATACTTAAGGTTTTGGCCAACTAATAGCTCAAATTACTTCTGGTCAGCTCACCTTGTGAGGTTCTCGCAAGAGCTGGTCCAAGATGCCTCCCCTTTACCCAAGCCAAGTGCTGCTGTAGTGTTGGATCAAGCTGTCAGGTTTCCAATGTTGAACCAGTTGAAAGGATCCCAGCTGTGTCTCGGGACAAAACTGGATGGGAGATGATGAAGGGATAAACATGCTGAAGTTGAGTCGCGGTAGAGATTTACAAAAATCAGGTTTAGAATACAAATAATCAATGAATTGTATTGCCATCAATTAATAAGATTTGTTAAGCTTGTTAAATTCATCCCCTTCAAATTACTCCTTTACTAGTGAGCCGATATCATACTGAACTTAAAAATTCTGAACTTGGATTATTAATGATGCACCGCCATTATTGGTATAAAAATCTTAATTTATTCCTTCTCTTTGGTGAAAGTAGATCTAAATCCCTCATCTTTGTAACGAGCTGAGACACCGGCGTCTTATGATTTCCAGTTTATTAATCATTTAATGTAATATGTTATATTGTAATATACATATTACTTTAATATGTTCTCAATCAATATTATATTTGTTAGGATTCTTTAACTTTTCTAATGCATCCTCTCAACTAAACTTGTTTGGTTAAACAAAAGACAAACCGCAGTAAATTACGACATATCGATATCATTAAATTATAATAACTTAAGTCGTTAAATTTATTTCATTTTACCTGAAGAGTGAACATCCTTAATACTAACATTGCATTGGCTTTATGGAGTGCACATTAATTAGCATGAATGCCCCAGAACAACTATTTAAAGCCGGTTTAATTCTAGTTTACTTATAAATTACAAGGAACAGGGTAATTGTTTACTGCTCATTTATCAGTTTTAAATTTATTAATGAAATAAATTTCCATAATAAAATTCAAAATTGCCCATTAAGTTAGCATTCCAATTATAGGTAAACAATTGGACTTTGAAATAGGAGCGTGACTTTGGTTGTGAAAATCCAGGTAGAATGAGATGAAATTAATTTGGAGCTGGAACTGAATGGAAGGTGACAGCTGTTATGGTGATTTTGAAAAAAACCTAACCCCAGTGAAGATGTGAAAAAAGTTACAAAATAAATTCTCTTCCGAATGGCAAATGGTTGATTACTAGTTTTTAAAAATCAGAAAATTTAAAGTTTTAGTTTGCACCAAACAGTGTTAATATATGATATTGAAATGAGTGAACGTTAGTGAAAGTGCTAAAGACCAAAACTGGTACGTTGGAAAGTTGTTATACACGAAACGCAAGTAGGTATTATGAATCCAAAATCAATAATTTGTAAGAAGGTGGCTTTGATTTCAGTTCATGGATGGGCTTGAAAATAATAATAAATCAATTTGTATTCTGATATATTTAACAATGTTTAATGGGTTACGATCACCTGCATTTTATCAATGAATGGAAAGGTTTTCAAAGATACTTCATGCGTCAACTGTGGTTTTACATTGATAAAACCCTAAAATTTTCAAAATATTTTATGCAGTACTAATTTAGAACGATCATAAATAAATAAGTACTAAGGTTTCTAGCTTGCTAGGAGTGCTTTCAGTTGCCTTAATTGATGAATATCAATCACCTTTTCTCTAGCGATAACTTTGTTTTTGCCTGTAAATCTAATGGTAAGGCGTCTGCAAGACCCATGGTACAGATATACCCTTTTCTTTTTCCTGTATTCCAGTACTTTTTCCCACTCTCCTACCTCCTTTGAATAATTCGATTCTTGATTGTTGCTGTTTCCATTGAATCTATCTTCAGGAAATCTGGTTCTATGTAGTTGGCCCTCTATTAGCCAATAGTTGTTAGCCTTAACTTCCAGAAAATGCTTTGAGCCTTTTAATTAATAGGAAATCTTTACTGATTAAGGTAATTAACTATTTTGTTTTTACTTCTTAAACGTTCAGATAGTGGAAAACAGGTGTTTATAAACCATAAATCAATATTGAATTTTTTCACGCACTTCAACGCAAGAAAGGTCATACCTCACACAAACTTTCAAAATAACAGACACATAAGGCGCATGCGCAGTGCACATCAAATGGTGAGAAAAGTAGAGGTTAAGAAGAGTAATAGTAGATTGTTTTGATTACTATGATGATGATGATGATGACGAATGTTGCCCAAAATGAAACAGCTTTTCCAAAACTAATTCTTTACTTTCCACCGTTTACTGCTCGCCTTCTTTACTTCCCATTTATTCGAACAAATTTGTTTAAGTTACGATTCTAAATCGCACATTGTATAAATTTACCTATAGATATAAAACACGTGTCTTGATCATTTTGTTTTTGATGCTGTGAGTGAATAATTGTAATGAATGCAACGTCTTAATGAATTTAATGATGAGTAGTGATATCCCACAGAGAAGAGTAGATTTTAGTAATTAGAATAAATATAAGCAAAATTTGATCATTAAGGAATCGATCATGAGCACAGAAATTGCAATACGATATTCATGAAACTAAGCAAAGCATTGATGAGAACAGAATTATTAGATAGGAATATGAAGGCCAATTCGCTTTTGCTGATTCGTTTTATACCGGATCCCCAACAGTGGTTGCTCGAAATTGGACCGAGTGCGCACTTTCTAATCACCAGGAACTAATATGATCCTAAATTGACATTCCTTGATCATAGTCTTGTTTGTCCTATTCGACTGCAAGGGAGAGATAATTGAACCTCCCTTTTTGTCGCATAGGTCAATGATCGCTGTTTGACATTAATGTCTGAAACTAGCAATTAATTGTATAATAATACACTTCGAGTTTATCAGATCACACTCTTCCGGATACTATTTGAATACTAATATTACTAGCCAGTGGTTGTTCGATGGACTTGCCTCCACGTGGTACACCCTGGGCAACGTATACTCATACGGCAAAAAAAATCTATTAACCGGCAGTTGACTTCTGACTTCAAACTACCATCACCCCACTGTATGCCATATTTGACCCCTTCCACAGAACTCATCTTACCTTTTTCTCTACCTTTGTGTCTGCCTGCCTCTTTTACATCTGTGAATCGCTCTTCTGTTCCTCCCTCCCCTCTCGATTTTTTCACTTTGATGTTGCTTCACCTCTGTGAAGCTTGAAGTCAGCTAAATAGCTGATGATAGCTATCTAAACGTCTGCCATTTCAAATAAATAAATATAATTTAAATTCAACATCAGAACTCCGTAGTCTATTCACCAGTAACTATCCATAGATTCTTACATTTTACTTTTCAATGAAATACTCCCTTGAGGGTGACTGACAGAGCTCAATAAGTCGTTTTTTAAATGTTTCATTCTTTGTGATGGTAAAATCACTTTTTTTCCATTTAATTGAAATAGCACGAATTGGCCACGACTGGAACTTCTTTGTTCTGTCATTGATAGAAAAAAATATTCTACAGCAAGTAGCCTGCTTAAAAAGGGGAAATGAGCGAGCAGAGATCCGAACCATTCCAAGTCTCAGATTTCAACTCGGTTTACTCTTCATAGATTCGTGTTAATTATTTCTTTGATGTGTTGGTCGGTTGAAAAGTGACTACCTTGAAAGTCAAATATGGAAATTGTTATAATGTGACACTGGCATGCTCTAATGTGTAGTCAAGGCCTGTGTTTACGGATGAAGTACAAACTGCCCCCAGACCCTGGGGAGAGGGAGACAGACTACATCAGACAAGACCAGCCAGGTGCCAAGATACTAAGTGATGGAATCGAGGGACTATTTATAAACCAGGAACTTGGTTTGCCCAGATTGTGAAAGGGTGGAAAGAATATTCTTTAAACACAATTATTGATGTGCCAGAATACGATTAGTTAGATAATGAACCTTATTTATTTATATCAAATGGTAGGCGTTTTGATAGTTATCATAAGCCCTGGAGCTGACTTCGGGGCTTCACAGAGAGGAGAAGGAACATCAAAGTGACAAAAAGTCGAGAGGGGGGGGGGGACAGAAGAAAGTTTCAAAGATGCAAAAGAGACAGACACAAAGTCATAAAAGGTAAGATGAGTACTTTGGAAGGAGTCGAATATGAAAAATAGTCGGGCCATAGTAGGTTGAAGTCAGAAGTCAACTGCCGATCAATAGACTTTTTGTCGTATAAGTATACGTTGATCAGGGTGCGCCTCGTGGAGGTAAGTCTATTGCGCACCTCTAGATAATGAACCAAAAGATTACTAATGATTGCCCTTGCCATGCCATGACCTAACATAGTTATGACTTGGATGTGACGTGGCGACGTCGTGGAGCGCACTTCCATTAGACACAAGTGCATCGCTTCGTTTTTTTTCAAAAAATATATCATGCCAGTTTGAATATCGGATAAACTTCGAAAACATGCTTAGCGATGAGACTGTGGTTTTTAGAAACCATCTGGAACTCTATTATAGAGCAGACAAACTTGGTCGGTCTTGATATTAAAAACTAGAAAGCTAAATTTTTGATGACCCATCATTATCCCCTTCACTCCGAACCAATTGGTGCATGAAAACTGAAGTGTGGTAATAACTAGACGCATTCTTGAAAAGTCAAAGGTTAGAAATTCCACTCCCCCATAAATCATGTATTCTAAAACCGTTGATGACCTGACATTGTGCTCAACTTCTTGAATTTCTTCTCCATTTAGTCAGTATTTAACTATTTCCCAATACCAAATTTTAGGCTTTCTTCGTTTTGGTGCTTGTAATCGCAATAAACATTAATTAGGCTTGGAAAAGAGTCATGTGATTAGAAACGCATATTGACTTGAATTTAGTTTTGTAAACAAACGATTTTATGTGTTCGAAATACCAATAATCAATATAATTCTAAACAAATGTTAGTAAATCTTGAATACAGTAAATAAGTAAAGCAAGTGGCAGAGTGAACAAACGAAGTTTTATTGCAACAAAATTACAGGAGAACATTTGGACGATCTAATGGCAATCATACGGTTAAATAATTCAGGTTTACATCTCATTCATAAAATTAATTCTTTTTATTACAAAATTGAGCTCAGGTGGGATGAGGGGGGAGGGTTAGGGAAGGCTAAATTTATGTATTAGCTAGTTTAAATTCATAGAGATCACCAGTCGCAGAGACCCCAAGAATTGAACCAGGGTTAGGAGCAGCAACAGTGAATCGAGATCCACTTACTCGGTCTCCGGAGGGCAGGTGACTTATCGGGGTGGTTACATCTCTCTTCGAAGTGACCACAAATGCACTTGTCTCCACTGGTGAGGTCACCAGTCGAGGTCTCACATGACCGTGAAGTGAATTGCATGCGGGCAGTCCAACAAAGACTACGTCAGCTGAAGGGAGTTGAAAGACCAGAGGTGGGGTACCAGGCACTTGAGTTGGCATTACGATCAATGGTAGGTGAGGACTTCGACGGAGACGATCTACGACCTCTTTTATTAACTACAAGTTAAAAAAGTCGTAATCTCAATATCCCGCAAAAAGTTAAATACTGATGCCTGTTTTCTGGACGAATATAAATTTTAGGTCATTTTTGTTTGCAATACCACATCACTTTGCTTCTGCTTGCCAACCCATACAATAGTAACTTCCTATGATATGGTAAATTGTGACCTTGTCAAGGCATGTTCTTGTCCTCGGGATTTTTCTGGTTGTCTACTTTGCTACACCCAAAACATAGAGGTCATGAGGTCGATACACACGTTCCTCATAAACGTGGCATCTGGTTACCTTCCTTCTACCCAAACCAAGTGTTGTGAACACCTCTTACTAGACTGTGGAAGCTTTCCTCCTTTCGAGTATTATTTTAAACACTTCCTTTGAGAAAGGAAGGCTGCCTAGTGTAGACTAATAAAATTAACTAGCCTTTTCCAAATATTGTAATGATTGGATGTTCATTGTAAGAATTTAAATCTATTTCATTAGGGAAACCTGATACTTTCGTGATTGATTAATAACCCCCTACGCCAACCCCCCCCCCCCCCCCCCCCCCACCCCCTTAATTTCAGCGTTATCCGCCTTTTGTATTCAATTTCATTTGTTTATAGTTCAAATAACAGTTTTGGAATCATTTCATATGATTTTCATAAAAACTATTAACTGACATAATCTTGTGAGACGTAAATATTCCTGAAAAATTTACCTAGTTTGTTATTTACAGTTGTTAACTATTCAAGTGGAATGTAAATACTTATGATCTGGAATGTGAAGAAACAGTGCTGGCATCAGAAAGAGATACCACGTGGTTTGAATAATATTGATTACTCCTAACAATACTATATATCAATGTTGATAGCCAACTATCGCTTCACTGTTTGAATATTAAACATCGGCTCTTCTGGTTCGGGTTATGTTATGTAGCAAACAGTTCAGTGAGCGAAATTGAAATAAATTTTAGAAATTTCTTTTAGTAAGAAAATTCAATATTGCATTGGAAAAGTTAGCTGCAACCATACAATCAAGGACCTTATTTTCTTCGAATTAGTCAACATATTGCTTTTTATCATTAATTTTTAATTCTCCCTTTCACTGTCCCAATTAGTGTACTGGTTAAAAATTAAAAGACAACTACCCTTCTACTCCCAAATATAAGTAATTCATTCATTTTAAAAATTGTAGAAGCAAAAAGCACATCAAAGTGGAATGTCTCAAAGGACTTTTTGGAGGTTAGAAGACATTGACAAAAACAATCATTAAAGTAAAAATGTGATCGTAATGATGGTGAAACATGACACGTTCCATTAGTTAATGTCTCTATCATATATTAACACTTAAGATATATTTGATTGAAATACTTCTAGGCTATGAATGGCTTTTAATAATGATCGTCATGGGCCATGATCCGAATTTCGTACTTTTGCCTAAACACTTTGAGTTAGTTTTCATTAACTCGAACTATTTATTTGTGTTAACTATGATGGAAACGTGAATCGAAAATAACTTTTCCAATTGTATTTGTAACTACACCTTTGTTCATTGCGTACGCAGTTACCGCACACCTGGACATATTTGCATAGCACTGATGCAATTATTGACTGATCAGGTAGCCAATCATTAACCGTATCTCAAGTTAAATATAAACAAATTTGTTTTCCTAATAGCAGAAACGCTCCGTGAGCAACAGACCTTCTTCTTTAGTCCGATTCATTGAATCGTAATGAAAATTTAATTTCCGAATTTAGTAATAGAGGATTTTACTTGGGGAAAAAATATTTTGCTCAATAGGTAGCGGGAACTTTATGACAGTGAAAAACGCACAAATTACTTTACACTTTCCTTTGAGCGATGGCACAAATAATCAAGCATCTTCATCTTTCTTCTCTTTGTAAAAATAGAGTTAGTTTAGTCTACTCAAATCTGAATACTGTTGATTCAATGTCCAAAGGCATATGTTATTGGTTCATAGATCCCAGGGTTTTTGAGAAGTACTGCAGCTCATTACACCTCAAATCACATGATAGATCCAGATTAGTTGTTTGTCTATTTATAGCCATGAACTTATGATTTATTGTCAAATGTTATGTCAAAGATCATTGCTCTCCTCAATCACCTGCTATTGACATTAAGAAGATATCAATTCTATCCATATGAGATAACCAACTGGGGAATTAAATCGACCAACCAACGAGCCCTAAATGCCATCAATGTAGGATTATTCATAAGACCACTGCGCTATAGACAATATTTCCCACTTGGTCATGAACCAGGCATTTCTATGAGTAAAAGCTATGAGAAAATGAAATGAAACATTCTGTACATCTGACTATTTAAAGGTGATGTTGGATAGAATCAATAAGTGGAAAACTGTTTTAACCTTGTAATCTTACTATTTTGCTTAAGCAACCTTAAAATCACATTAGCACACATTAATTTCGAATATTTTAGTAGTCCGATCAATTCAAACAATTTAACTCTATTTCACTTCTTAACGATTGATCAAGGGAATCGTAGGGGTAGATGGATACAGTGGTGATAGGTTTGAACTCACTATATTCATGGGATCATTTTCAAAAGGCATTTGGAAAGACGGTGCTTCACGACTGTAACGTAAGTTGTTATTGTTGTTCTTTGTGTTTCCAGTGAGGTAGATGATGGGTGGTGATTGCTCATGAGCAATTTGAGGAGGCCGTGTCTGGTCATCTTCATTGACCTCAGGAGTGGCACAGATGGGTGATCCCAGACGAGATGGCCACCAAGCTGAAGATGGACTTCTGGAGGCATTTGCATAACGACAGTTGGGTGTAGACTGCTCATTTGAATCAGTTTGACTGATGCTGTTTATTGAGGATGTTCTTGTTGAAGTTTGGGTCAGATCTTTTATAATTTGAGCCTCTTAAAATTAATGCGAACAAACTAATAAATAAATGATAACATAATAACAAATGATTGTGACAAAAATAACATAAAGATGATGGAATCAAAAGAATCTTTTATTAATTAAGATTTAAAATAAATGGGATTAAATTATATATATATATATATATATATAATTTCAGAATATTAAGATTTTTCAATCATATATTCTTGCATTTCCTCCTTAGCGCAAAATTAATGGTACTTTCTCGGAGGTCACTGGATTTGGAAGATGTGAACTGAGGCAAGTGAACATTACAGTTGAGGACTTTTGGGATTAAAATTATGCCACAACCTCGTTTCCAATTAACGAAATACATCGCGATCGAAATTCAACACACCAGAATTTACAGATTCTACGAGTACAAATGATTCGAATATTATTGAGATGGGTCAAAAAATCGAAACCATTGCTTTCTATTTCAATGGTGCTGGGGAGTGAGATAGACTTACCTCCACGTGGTTTACCCTGGGTAACGTATATTCATACGACAAAAAAGTCTATTAACTGGCAGTTGACTTCTCACTTCAAACTACCATCACCTCACTCTATCCCATATTCGACTATTTCCACAGTATTCACCTCACCTTTGTTCCACCTTTGTGTTTGTCTCTTACATCTTTGAAACACTCTTCTGTTCCCCCCTCTCGACTTTTTTCAATTTGATGTTCCTTCCCCTCTGTGAAGCCTGAAGTCAACTAAAGGACTAATGATAACCATCAAGACGCCTGCCATTTGATATAAATAAATTTCAATGGTGCTAATGAGAAGGGTTTTTTAACTTCAGTTGTAAAGAAATGGAATGATGCTCACAAGCTAAACGATTAAA
>UZAE01002205.1:0-10007 GCA_900617975.1 Rodentolepis nana
GAATGCGCAGTAGCTTCTCAAACGGGATCAAGGATTTCTCTTTGATAAGGGAACATATTATGGTGCTTCCTGTAACTAGAAGCATAGCATCAATGGGTGTTGATTTTATCCCTCCATTTATTTGTCATAATGCTTGATTTTGTGCCTTCTCGAGTGGTTTGAGAGTCACCTCTGTGGCTGTAATGTGTGGCTCACAGCAATACAACATTATTGGCTGAATAAACATCTTGTAAGTGGTGTTGAGAGTTGAGCGTGCACAGCCCCATACGCTACCTGCAAGACACTTCAGTACATTCAGTCTATTGGAGACTCGTTCTGCTATTTTAACAATGTGACTTTTAGCCGTTAGCTTTGTGTCAAAAGTCATTCTGAGATATGTGAACTCATTGTGTTTTCCTAGGGTAGTGTTCTTGTACCTAAGAAGTAGGTCTATACTGTGACGGATAGACTTACCTCCACGTGGTGCACCCTGGGCAACGTATACTCATACGGCAAAAAGTCTATTAACCGGCAGTTGACTTCTGATTTCAAACTACCACGACCCCCCTGGATGTCATATTCGAACCCCTCTACTGTACTCACCTTACCTTTTTCTCTACCTTTGTCTGTCTGGCTCGTTTACATCTGTGAATCGCTCTTCTCTTCCCCACCCCTCGACTTTCTGTTACTTTGATGAAACTTCCCTCTTTGAAGCCCGAAGTCAGCTAAAGGGCTAATGATAAATGTCATGAAGCCCGACATTTGAAATCAATCAATCATCATACTGTGAGGGGCCAAATTAAATTTTTGGAAACCAGTTTTCGCGATGTTGATTACCATTCCATTGTGGTCGCACCAGTTTGCTAGTAATTTAAGTGCACAATTAAGAGCGATTTTTTCGCGATGTTGATTACCATTCCATTGTGGTCGCACCAGTTTGCTAGTAATTTAAGTGCACAATTTAGGGCACTTTCTGTCTTCTATTGAGCGTTTTTCTTGGAAGCGGTATACCATAGAACAAGATCATCTGCAAGAATTAAGCACTATGTGCCCATGACTGTGTCATTAATAAAGACATAGAAAAGAGTGCCGCTTGTGACAGCTCCCTGTGAAAGGCCTGTTTGGTAAAGATTGGATTTTGATAGAGCATTTCCATATCTGCCTTTACATGATAGAGCATTTCCATATCTGCCTTTACATGATCTTTGTCCAATGAATGCTTTTATCCAGTTTAGCATGTTTTGCTTAATACCAATCCTTGTAAATTTTGAAATTAGCTTCTCTTTTCATACTTAGTCATATGCTGATTTGAACTAGACAAGAACAGCCGTAAGAGTATTTCTAGCATCAAAGGCAGCTTTGATGTGAAGGGAGAAAGTAGCTACTTGTTGATTCGTTGAGCTTTGTGACCTAAAACTTGCTTGTTCACTCCTAGGAATATTGTTATTCTCAAGGAACCAGGTCAGCCTCCTGTTAACCATTCTTTCCATAGGTTTAGCCAGCACGCTTGTGAGGGAGATAGGCCTATAGTTGATAAAGTTGCTAGAGTTTTTTGCCCCTTTTTAGTAATGGTATTACTATGGCAACTTCCATTCGTTAGGTACGGGACTGTTCTACCAGATTTTATTGAAAAACGTCAGCATGGCTTCCTTGGCTGTTGGTCCCATTCTAATCAGAAATTCCGGATGAATACCGTCTTCGCCAGGAAAATTTTTAGCTGTTTTATCGCAGCATTAAGTTTGCAAGGTCGGAATGGTTCAGCAAGTTCATTATTTGGTGTTTTTGTGTCTTCGTTAATTTCACCTAACCATCTTACTTGTATCTTTAAATCTCTTGAAGATTTTCTGAAAAAAGGGTTTTTTGGCTTGTGGAAATAGAACCTCGCAAATTAGTTAGCTTTTCCGTAGTCGGTGGTTAGCAGTTAGTTTTTAAACGTATTGGTTCTTCCTTGGGTCTTTCCCTGTTGTTTTGGAGGTTACCAAGGCATCGTGGGTCTTTCTCTGTTGTTTTGGAGGTTACCCAGGAATTGGGTTGGCCATCACTTTGGTAGTTGATATTTGAGATGAACTTTTCTATCACTTTGATAGTTGATATTTGAGATGAACTTGTCGATGTTGTTTTGGAGGTTTCTCAGAAATTTGAAAGTGCGTTGGTCATCACTTTGATAGAGATGAACTTGTCGAAGGAAGTGCGTTTAGCTTGTAAGATGATTTGCCTTAGGACAGCTGATTGTCGTCTCCAGGCTTGTACGTATTCCATTCTTCCAGTCTAATCAGTCATTTTGCAAAGGGCGTTCGGATTTCTTTTCGGTACCTCAAGTTGTTCAGACCAAAACACTCGATAGTTTTTAGTTTTGCCTCAAGGAATAGTTTACTTTGCACATCTGATCATAATATTTGTGATATCATTGCAAAGTTTGTCAGGGTGTTAGTTGAAGTTGAGGGGACTTGTGCGAAGTTCATTGTCTAAAGGATTAGTGAATCTAGATCAGTCAGCCTTTTTGAAGTTCCATGATAGCTTAGTTGGCACTTTCCTTGACATGCTTTTGCAGCCGATGGTAATACTAACAATGACTTGTTGGTGACCGGAACCAGTCGTTGGCACTTTCCTTGTCATGCTTTTGCTGCCGATGGTAGAATGACTGGTTTGTGACCAGAACCAGGATCGTCAATTATTGTGCGGTGACTGGTTTGTGACCAGAACCAGGATCGTCAATTATTTCACGGACTGGTTTGTGACCAGAACCAGGATCGTCAATTATTTTGCCTTATTTTGCGGTGTGTATGCTCACTGATGTCGCTTGAATCCAGGAGTAAGTCAGGAGTTTTTCTGGTTCCATTATAGTGCAGATATGTACCCGGATCCTCATTGCTGTGAATAAGTTTCAGAAGGTTGCTGTTTAGCATGTCATCGATTTCCTTTCCAGCTATTTTTGTATCCCTGTAGCCCCATCTGGTGGAATGGGCTTTGAAGTCTCCTAATACTACAGTTTTGTGTGAGATATTCAGAAAGTCAAAGTTTGAACAATTCTGGTGTGGATAATAGACTGCATATATCTTGAAGTGGTTTTAACATTTTCAAACATTTAATCTGATTATTTCACATTTGTCTTGTGTTGAGCCCACACTCTTGATTAGGTCGTAGTGTGAGGTGAGGCCATCTTTTACTCCAGTTAGAATTCCACTTGCAACTTGCCGGTATTTAGGTAGAAGGTACGGGGTGTAACTTGTGAACTGGTAGTACTTCAGTTTGTCATCCGACATGTTTGCTTCTATAATTGTGAATATGTCTACTTCAAAAGTTTATAGGATAGTATAGAGTGAATCTGTCAGTGAAAACGGCAATGACTTAGTTGCCAACCCAATAATAACATCACTCCAGAGAATATATTCGCCGAGGTAGTTTTCTAGATAAACTGCATTTAGCCATTTAAACCGATTACTTGAAGCTCGATTAGATATTGTTTTGTTCATATTTCATTTAAGATGATGTGCACACTGTATAACTGAAGACGCCCCACCAGTTTACAGTCTTATTTATTTGCCGTTGAAAGCAGTGAGGGCAAAATATTTGTGCAAAATTGCTTGAAAATTAATTAATTCTACTTCAGTAACTAAGTTGCAATTTTACCAACACATGTTTAGCTTTCATATACTGGGTTACCTTATATGTTATTTAAATCAATCTTGTTAAAACAACACTTTCTTTTTTAATCATGTGCAATTTTCTTATACATCGAGATTGCGGCTTTAATTTAAACTAAACTTTTGCATTATTTTGTCGACCCTTATAAATAAGCATTATTTTGAAGAAAATCAATCATTACAACGCTTGCTTATAAATTCAAATAGATAAAGATTTTAAATGTTCTATACAAAAAACTTTTACCTTCTTCAATCGAAGGTGTGCAATATTAATTCCTAAACTCAAAATTAAAATCTCTACACATTATTTTAAACTCATTTCCTGTTCAATTTGATCCTCATTTCACGGTTCCGTTAAACGTGTAATTTTCTTACATGAACACATATAGATGATATTATTTTGTTCAATCGCAAACGCAACCAATAAATGACGATATTCTGTAACCCCATGCAGACAATGGGTGCATTCTGCAAAGCAGATGAAAAGTGAAGATGGGAACCACTACTTCATTATCCCCCATTGAAACAGCGCACTTCTTCACGGTTAATGTTCGAAAAATAAATCAATTTAATTATTCATATATGAGTTGATGGCAAGAATACTTAACAGAGAATAATAATTAACAAAAGTTACTCACTTTGTGCGATTGATACACTTACTCTAACACGATGATTGTCAGTCTCAATCCATAAATTTAAAAATTGTAACAACAGACCTGAATTGAAATTGATCAAGGACATTGCTGCCATTCAACAGTTGCATTATTGTGTCTGCCTTAAGTGTTAACTGTAGATGAGTGATCCTCTGTTTAACAGCATTCTTCTTGTGTTGTCAAAATGTCCAAATTAAGATATAAAAAGCTTTTACTCAGAGTATACCTACAGCCTGATTGCATATTGTAACTGAATATTCATACAACATTGTAACTCACATAAAGGCCCTCAGTGAAATTAGAGTTTTTGAATTCCACTGCAGTTTGTACATTGAAAAACACAGTTACCTAATTTGGAGCTCGGTTTATTGATTTGATGATAATCGTGCAAATATATCCTCATCTCATGACGTTTCTTCTCTCTCTCTCCCTGTTTCACAAGGGTCAATTACGGTTGCACATATCGCACCTCTTCTTGCGATCATTTTGCAAAATCACAGAGCAAAGCACACAACTTAGGAAAAATCATGGAAAAAGGTGTAAGTTCATTGGTCTAATGTTAAAATAAGTTAAATATTGCATTTATACTTTTAGAACATTTTCCTTCTGATCGACCTAACCCTAGGAGCTCCAAAAACATTTTAATAGTATGATTATGATTATAAGTATTCTCTGTTGATTAAACATGAATTTAAATATTGATTACAAATGCAGAGTATCAAACCTTAAGTCTTGGAAAATTCTGATATCATTCCTGGCCAGGTAAATTCCGATCCTCTATGTATAATTGATAAGGAAGAAGAGGAATGCAAGTGCGCGCCACACCGAATGGTTCGCGTTTCTGAAGAAAACAATTCATCGCTTTTGTATAGCCCCCAACAAGTGAAACAAATTCCAATAATCAAGAAATGCACAATCCAGATTAAATTTCTAACCTTCAACCAACGTGGTTCCGACTTAATTTGAACTGCTCTTTTTTACACCTCCTCATTGCATGTATTCAAAAAAATTAAGTCTAGATATAACTTGAAAGTGGCCGATATCTAAATAATAAAATTAATTATTTGTGTACCACGTTGTTTGACAATATTTGGCACTCCTGCCACTTTGAAATTGTGCTACTTTCATTTTTCTCCAAATCGATTGGACGAGCGACAGCTTAAGTGTGGATTTGAGGTATGTTGACGTGTTGGAGAATAGTGAAAATAGTAGTGCAGGAATTTTCGTAATCAAGCACCTATGATAATATTGGAACAAAATAATTATAATTATTTCAAATGGCAGGCTTTATGTTATTTATCATTAACCTTAAGTTGATTTTAGCTTTCCCCATGGGTAAGAAGGTACATATATAGCGGTTCATGAGCTGTCTCCTGGCTTCTCAGAATCTCTGCTTTTTGGCAATTATCTTTATAGCTGGACACCGAATCAGGTGGGTCTTCTAAATTGCCCCTGTAAGGTTACATACGGTGCCGTGACAAGCAATCTTGTTTAAACTCAGCAGTGGCTTCAATTCTTGGCCAGTTTGTTATGACAAAGAGTGCCACAAGCTACTGTTTCTCCTTTGTTTAAGCTTTAACTTTGTTGCCCATTGAGGTCTTGAGTTCTCTCCTGATTAAGATCTTCATTGTGTCAAAAACATTGACCAGTCTATGCCTTGAAAAATTGTTGGCCTTTCTCTTAGCATGTGAGTTATCCAGTTTAATTGCTCTTAATGATACAATGACCGGGAATCCATTGCATGACACTGTTTTGTTTTTTTCTCTCATCAGCGGATAGAGATTTTATTTTCGTATATTTAGGCTGTATTGGGTGACTCTTGGCTTTTATTTAAGGTTTGCCTGGTTTCCTACGTATGACCATCAGTGAAGACTTAGAATCATTGGTCTGCAGGATAGTTGACATTGATTGTCTCGAGTGCCAGTGAACGCATTTGTTGTGGAGAGATCAAGTAGTTGGTTGTAACGCTCAACATCAATGTCTGCTAATGGGTTAACAGGTATAGGAAAGCTTTTAGGTTTTTCTTTAATTTGTAATACTTTCTTTAAATCCATAGCTTCCTGTATTAAACAAGATTGCGTTTTCAGGTGTGTAGGTCTATTGCTATATGTTTTGAAGGTCTTCTTCCCATGGGTGAACGCAGTAGCATCTCATACAGGATCATGGCCTTCTCTTTGATTAGGGAACATTTTGTGATGCTTTTTGTAACCAGGGACATTGCATCAATGCGTAATGATTTAATCCTGTAACCAGGAGCATTGCATCAATGGGTGTGTAATTCTATCTTCTGTAACTTGGAGCATTGCATCAATGGGTGTTGATTTTATTCCTCCCAGTAATAAGTCGTAATGCTTGGTTGTGTGCCTTCTCGAGTGAAATTAGTCGTAATGCTTGGTTGTGTGCCTTCTCGAGGGGATTGAGTGTCACCTCTGTGGCTGTAATGAGTGGGTCGTAATGCTTGGTTGTGTGCCTTCTCGAGGGGTTTGAGTCAACTCTTTGGCTTCTTTGTTTCAAAGAGCATAATTGTTCTCAGAGAACCAGGTCAGATTTCTCTTAAGCTTTATTTCCATAAGTTTAGCCAGCAAGCTATGCCATATTTGACCCCTTCCACAGTACTTACCTCACCTTTTTCTACTTTTGTGCCTGTCTCTTTTATATCTTTAAAACACTCTTCCGTTCCCCCTCTGGACTTTTTTTCAAATTGATATACCTTCTTCTCTTTGAAGCCTGAAGTCAACTATTGGGCTAATAATAACCATCAAGACTCCTGCCATTTGGTTTAAAAATATTTAAAACTTGATAATGGTGTGCGATAGTCCTGCCTCTTCGTGATGCATCCTTGGCAATGCATGATAATAAGGCACGGAGTGTTCTCTCGACTTATTAATAAGTGGTGCAACCTGGGCAACGCAAACACATACGGCAAAAAGTCTAAATACGGGCAGTTTATACATGCATCAATATTAAATTTCTGTATTGATTTAACATGTAACGAATAGCCATTATCGCTTTGCTTTATCCACAAAGAGTTCACGAGATTTGTGCAAATTAAATAACTCACATATCAACAGTAATAAAATTGCACAGTGACGTGAAATCTTCAAAGTATATTTACTGTAAATTGTTTTGTTGCGTATTTAAGCGGCCACATTTTTAATTAAAACAAAAGATTAATAAAAAGCAAATTTATATTTCTGCTCAATCAAAGTGAATTTGATAAAGCACTTTTACGATAACTGTGAAACAAGTGCCTACATTCAAATACAACTTTAAGCGGGCTTTGATATGTTATGCTCATTTAAAGAGAATTCGGTTTGAAATATGAGTTATTAGGATAGTTCAAACTTTCTGAATGAAACCCTAATTAAATATAGATTAAATGGACTTTTCAAACACATGTGACTGATCTATAAATATAAAAAATTACATTATTAATCAACAAAAGTAGCATATTGATGTTGAAGTTAAAATATTTCTTTATTATGTTCACGAGAAATTAAAGATCATGCCATAGTAGACTTGTAAATTCTTCTGACTGCTTCCTTGACATTGCGAGGATGGCAAATACGCCAAAAGAATTTGTTAGATATGCCCAACTTGTATGATTTACTAGCATGCTGACATCAAATTGACCTCTCGACAGTATTAAATAATCAAATCGATTTGAAATATGTAATAAATGTTTCAAAGATTCCGACCATTGTCAAAACAAGGTTTATGAATTTTTGAATTTAATGGTAATATCTTTTCAGTCTACTGTGTAGGGCAAGTTATTAGGACCGCCATTTTTGATCACGTTTGATTATTAAAATTGCATTGAAAATATATTTTATTGCAATGCCTCTTGATTGAGCAAATAGTGAAGGCATGCACTATATTATGCAAAATGTTTTAACTGCATAATTCAATAAATAAATTAACCATTTATTTTATTAGTTTGACCCACGTCAACAAATAAATTGAATCATAGGAAATAGAATTGATGCGATGAAATTAATTTTGCAATTAGTATTTAAAAATGGTCTATATATAATTATACAAAAGTGTAATTTGTTTATTAACATATTTTTTTTGTTTTGTCATCATGCTTTTACAATATCTTATCGCATTTACAAAATCAGATCCAACAAACAAGAGTATTTTGAAGCATATATAAATGCATTGAAGTATAAATGAATATCAAATGATAAATAATATATCTAAACCCGGGGTGCGAGATAGACTTACCTCCACGTGGTGCACCCTGGACAACGTATTTTCTTACGGCAAAAAAGTCTATCACTCGGAATTCGTTTTTGACTTCAATTTATTGTGATTAGCTTTAAAAAGGCTATAAGAAAAATCGCTTTCGTCAGAGCGAATCACAACGTCTCCGGATGACAAACTGAAGTACTACCAATACCTTTTACAATCTACCTAAATACCGGCAAGTTGCAAGTGGAATTCTAACTGGAGTAAAATAAGGCCTCACCTCACACTATGACCTTATCAATAGTATGGGCTCGACACAAGACAAATGTGAAATAATCAGATTAAATGTTTGGAAATGTCAAAACCAATTCAAGATATATGCAGTCTATAATTCACACCAGAATTGTCCAAACCTTGACTTTCTGAACATCTCACACAAAACTATAGTATTAGGGGACTTCAAAGCCCACTCCACCAGATGGGGCTACAAGGAAACAAACATAGCTGGAAATGAAATTGAAGACATGCTAAACAGCAACCATCTGGAACTTATTCACAGCAATGAGGATCCGGCTATATATTTGCACTACAATGGAATCAGAACAACTCCAGAGTTTCTCTTGGATTTAAGCGACATCAGTGAGCATACACGGCGCAAAATAATTGACAATTCTGGTTCTGGTCACAAAACAGTCATTGCTAGTATTACCATCGGCAGCAAAAGCATGTCAAGGAAAGTGCCAACTAGGCTATCATGGAACTTCAAGAAGGCTGACTGGCCTAGATTCACACAACTTTTAAAGAATGAACTTTACACAAGTCCCCTCAACTTCAACTAACATCCTGACAAACTTTGCACTGATATCACGAATATTATGATCAGATGTGCAAAGAAAACTATTCCCCGAGGCAAACTAAACATCGAGTGTTTGGTCTAAACACCATGATGAACTGAAAAGAAAGCGGGTGGAGGAACTGAAAAGAAAGCGGGACGCCCTTCGCAACACCTGACTGGAAGAACGGAAGACGTACAAGCCTGGAGACGGCAGTCAGCTTCTGTTCTAAGACAAGCCATCTTACAAGCTAAACGGACTTCCACTATGGCAAGCCATCTTGCAAGCTAAACGCACTTCTTTCGAAAGTTCATCTCAAATATCAACTATCAAATAGCCAACGCACTTTCAAATTTCTGAGAAACCTACAAAACATATTCAAATTCCTGGGTAACCTCCAAAACAACAGAGAAAGACAAAGAACCAATACGCTTAAACAGCAAATTGCTTACCACCGATAGGTTAACCTCCAAAACAACAAGGAAAGACCCAAGAAAGAACATCCAAAAGAACAGAGAAAGACCCAAGAAAGAACCAATACGTTTAATACAACAGGGAAAGACCCAAGAAAGAACCAATACGTTTGAAAAAACAAATTACACCGAAATAGCTTACTGCTTTGCGAGGTTCTATTCCCAAAAGCAAAACAAACACCCGATTGTCAGAAAATGCTCAAGAGATTTAAAGATACATGTTAGACAGTTTGT
>UZAE01002206.1:0-10006 GCA_900617975.1 Rodentolepis nana
TATGTTTCCACATTCGTGCGGGGGGGGAAATAAATCCACCTTTCCCCCTTGGGGGGGGGGGGGGAATTCAGAAAATGTTCATATAATTTTATCCTGAGAAAGAGGAGGGAGTGGGGTGGCGTGGGGTGGGGTGGGGTGGGGGAGGGGATGAAGACGAGACAGGTAATCATCTCAGAGCATCAAGAATTCAGCATGATTAAACCTTGGGAAGAAGATTCCATATTTGCACATCCGGGGGGTGGGGTGGGGGTGGGGGGTGGGAGATCACCTTTGATGTTCTGAGCTTCGATTCCATTTCGTGGTTTGTCAAGCCACCTCAATTGATACTTACACACTTCCACAGCAAAACTAGCGTGATAACGAATTTTAACAAAGCAGGATGACTTTACTGAAACAAATCTTGAAGTCTTCACATCTTCAAGGCATGCTCCATTTCTGTTATTTCCCCAATGAAATGAATAAAATCTTTCATATGAATTAAGCGTCAAGCTTCATTTTGTCTTTTGAGTGGAGGTGAAACAGTCTTTAAACGCATTGTAATTTAGATTCACCATGTATATTTTCGCTTCCATAAGGTTTTAATGCTTACGAAGTCACGAAATTTAAAAGCATTTGCTCAGTCTGGTTGGTTGACTAGCCACCTCGAATGATCCTTTTTATCTAGAGTAGGTATGATAGCATCGAATTGAATAGACCTAACTTAATTTTAACACAGTGAAGCTCTAATTGCATTTTATTGTAAATTTATTATTATTATTATTATTATTATCATCACCATCATCATTACTCATGCGATGCACACATTTTGCAAGCTTTTCAACTAGAAAGCGCTTAAATAGGTGTGAAACTGTGGGCTGATGGAGTGCTTAATGACCTCGTGACGTCAATATTATGCTTTTAATTGAGTGATTGACTCATTTTGCTATTCATTGTCTTAGAAGTGGTATAATGCACTTTGAAATACCTTCCCTACGGCTATGAACAGGCAGATACTACTGGTAACAGCTTTTTAAACAGTGTTAAGCTCCATAAAATTGAATAATCACATATTTTGATTCCTCGGTTTCCATATTATTGCGGCATCAGTTCCTCTTTCATAGTTATCGAACTATTTTTCCGTGCGCCCTAGTGCTTATAACTTGACGTTCTTTGTTTTCCTCTGAACAATAATCTATCTCCACATCAAATTGTCAAGAAAATGATTGCAAATATTGTGAGAAAAGTGATCACCAAGTCACGATCCTGAGATTAAGGCAAGTAGGTCATTTATTTTTTTGGAAATTTATGAATTGTTTCGATGAACGGAACTCACATTTCACGTGGAAGTAACACCAACAGAATTGCTTTGAGAAGTCTTGTTTCCTTATTGATTTTCTTCTCACCTGGGCACTTGAGTGCGGGTTAAAAATTGCGTTTATAGTGCCCCTGTGTTAGCATTAATTTCCAATTAATTCTCATATGGTTTCTACTCATTTGAGTGAAAGCACTCTTAGGTAAAAGTGCGTCCGTACTCGTATGGATTTTCAATTATTACTCATTCTGTTCATACTTGCGGCCACTTAAAGTGCTTGGTACACTATGTTAAAGGGCATGATTATAAGCGCGGGTTAATTGAAACACGAAATCATTTTTGAATTCAAGTACTTGTATAATTAATCGATTTTGTAATAATCAACAATAGGCAGACTTTCCACCATGGTTGCGCATGTTTGCACCTCAGTTGGCGCTTTCTTTCCATTAGTTCGAGTAGTTATTGGTTTTGTCACCGACCTATTTACTAATTTCTCATAACCTTTTTTGTAGTGGAATAAATATTCACCAAATTTATCCATCTCAGTATATTTCCAGTGCCATTCCATTTTGACAAATTGATCCGCCTATTTGGACAATAGTGACAATAGTGTCATAGGTATTTTCTATTAGCGTTAAATCCACAGCGCATGATAAAGTTAAATGACTTTAAGAGGCTCGTAATTAGAGCATTCCTCGTAATTGGGTATCGCGATTTTCAAAAATTTTTTTATTTATTTCAAATGGCAGGCGTTTTGATAGTTATCATTAGCCCTTTAGCTGACTTCGGGCTTCACAAAGGGGAGGAGGAACATCAAAGTAACCAAAGGTCGAGGGATGTGGAACAGAAGAGTGGTTTACAGTTGTAAAAGAGACTGACACAAAGGCAGAGAAAAGGTAGAATGATTACTGTAGAAGTGGTAGAATATGGCATCCAGTGGGGTTATGGTAGTTTGAAGTCAGAAGTCAACTGCCGGATAATAGACTTTTTTGCCATATGAGTATACGTTGCCTGGGGTGCACCACATGGAGGTAAGTCTATCGCAAACCCCATTCTCAAAAATTAAAGATTTGCTATGTAGGCAAACGAAGAATTCTCCATGACTATTTGGAAAAGTGTTAAATAAGCCGAATGAAGGCATCTCAGAGCTGAGTTTATGAGAAACTCAGATTTTCCAACCTACTTATGCCATTTGATGTCTACCGATTGCCATCGATCTCGAAATCCCTGGTCTGGTGAACTTGCGAGCTGAAAACGCCTTCAGTGCTCTATTTTTAGACAGATTAAAATAGTTTGAAATCTCTCGGCAAGAGAAAATAGTTTTCCTATTTCCCATTGTTAGTAAAGTTTTATTACAACTATTTACACAACCTTAGTAACTTATTACTGGGAAAATTAATTAAATTCGCTTTTCGCTTTGAACTTCAAATAGCCTATACGCAAGCAGCAGCTTGTTGGTGGGAAAGATTGCAAACAACTTACACCCGGTAAAAGTACAATTAAGGTGTTTGAAAGTGTTCAGAATTACAAATTTGCAAAACCAAAAACCTTTTGAAAGCCTTTCGAACCGCCCAAATACCAAAAACATGCACTTTATGTGAAAATTTATTTATTTCGAATGGCAGGCGTTATGATAGGTATCATTAGTCCTTTAGTTGACTTTGGGCTTCATCGAAAGGGAGAGGAACATCAAAGTGGCAAAAAGTCGAGAGGGGGATCGAATAATGATTCACAGACGTAAAAGAGACAGACAGACAGACACAAAGGTAGAAAAAAGGTAAGATGAATGCGGTGTAGGTGGTCGAAAATGACACACAGTGGGGTGATGGTAGTTTGAAGTCAGAAGTCAACTGCTCGTTCATAGACTTTTTTGTCGTATGAGTATACTTTGCCCAGGGTGCACCGCGTGGAGGTAAGTCTAAGTGAAAATAAGCGTTACTAGGATGACCTTCACTCCCAACCGGACTGCCGCCTGTTTGCCACTAGCCAAATACTAAAACTATATTTACTCAAACCTAGTAGAAAGTAGAGGAAGGGCTTGTAAGGCCCCCAACCCAAAAATGAGCGATTACTTATATTTATTGTGGAATTGGTTGGCTGTCTGAGCAGCCGGTACAGTTATGGTCCAATAGTAATGAAAAAACCTCGGTAATCGATTGATGAATTCTCTTCACTGATGGTTTTGCCTTGAGTTCCACTACACATATTGAGCATATTTTTGATTCTCTTTCCAATCGGACGCCATTAAACTATAAGAACGAGGAGGTGGGTGATTGAAGAAATGGGAAATAAACTTAAATTTTAAGCCAAATACGAGGTAGCAGAAAAAGATTAAGCCATCGACAAGGTTTTTAATATCGATATTTTTACCACTGTGACTGAAGCACGATTGCCTTTCTCCTGCCTACAAGTACACCTCCTTTGTTTACACAGTCAGTTACAGTTGCCTCAAAATGACAAAAAAGGTGAACTTATCATCTTGGCTTCTTCCCTAGATCCTTATACGTCAACCTATCCTATTGCGGAGCGGCCCTTTAATCAATGAAGTTTAATGGGGTGGTTATCTCAGTAATACACTGATTGATTATTACCGATATTTTCTTATTGACCCCTTCTGAACTTTACCAGATCGTCAGAGAAAAGTTTACTTAAATGAAGCGATCACAAAGACGATTCCTGGTCTAGAACACCACTCATTTGTCTATCCAAGTTTTAAAAATTATTGCTCCTACCAAACGTTCCCCGGTGCTAAATCACAGTGAAATCAGCTTTCCTCTGTTCATAATGCGCATTACCGACTAACCAAATATTCACTTTGAGTGAGCAAGCACTCCACGGAGCCCTAAGGAGACAAAACTCAAAGTCCATCAACACCTCCCTAACCCAGACTTAACTAGAGGGACTAACCATGGAAAACGGATCAGACACTATATTGACATCCCAGTTCTAGCTCCCTCTTGCGGGCCTTCAAGCTAAACAAAAATGGTTTAGAGGAGACCAACAATGGAACGACAGCTTGAGAATTTTGTCCATCCAATGTTAAAAAAACCAAGCAAACCCAATGGACCCTCCAAAGACAAATAAAAGAACGCACTTTTTCAGGGGCCAGGGTACATTCAGGGACTCAAAGTGGGAGTGGTGGTACATGGTACAAGGGAATATATATATATATAGGAAAGGAGTAGAATGAATGACATACAACCTCACAAGGCGTAACAGTCCATTTTTTCGCATTTTCTCCAAGAAATGTGAGACGAGAACCGGGAGAGGGAATCTTTTTGGTTTTTCTTTCATATAAAAGGAAAAGGGACGTTTTCATCTCGATATTTTTCATCCATTTTATAGTTTTTAATTCTGAGAATACAGAAAAGCGCATTTTGTCTTTTCTGAAGATACGTATATAGAGAAAAGGGTAGAGTGAAGAAGGGTTCGAGATCTAAGAGGGATGAATGTCACCTATGAGAGGGATATTGTTTTGTTCAGGGAGTAAAGGGGGAGGAAACGGGGAGAATTGGTTGCAGGAGAATGAAAATCTAGGGGAAGGCAGAAGGGAGTAGTGAATGGTTGAGGAAAGAAAGTAAAGATATTTCCTATTTTGCGGGAGGCGAAGAGGCTACAGCATTCGAATTTGATGTTACAGCTGCTGTTATCGACGTCCTCGAGGCAGAGGCAGTAGGAGACACCGGACCCATATTATTTCCTGGAGCCCGGTTGCTATGGCCACGTTGATGATGATAATGATGTTGAGCAGCACCACCGCCACCACCTTTTCCTGCGGCAGACTTGCTGTTATTGTACTTGTTACCCTTGTTACTACCGCTACTATTCGGTCGAGAATGTTGCTGCGCAGCTGATCCAGACGACTGCTGATGATTAGTCGCCACCGAATGTTTCTTTGGAGGAGCTGAACCTGACTCCTCATTCACCGCAGCAGCCGTTGACGATGCTGTCGTCGACTCATCCTTACCACCGATACTACTGCTCGCACTGCTACTCGGAACACTTGTAGAAGGAATAGGAGCATTGGTATTCGTAGTGGTGGAAACATTCTTGACGTTCTCATTCGGAGATGTCGTAGCAACGGTAGTAGGCTGATTTGTAGTAGTAACTTGAGTGGGCAAGAGGCTGGCGGGTGGGACATTGTAAAGCTGGTAATTAGAAGCCTGGGGAATAGGATGATGGTGTTGGGCAGAGCGAATTGGAGGCGGTGGGGGCTGATTGGGAGGCCAAGCCATTATGGGAGTACCAGACATGACAGAAGGAGCGGTGTAGCCAAGGTGAGAGAAGCTACCGCTGTTCATCAGAGCAGCACCCTCAGTTAGCCAAGCAGAATCATATGATTGGGAGGGAGGAAAACCGGGTGCAAAATGAGCGTCATGGGGGTTGTGCATATTATACAGAGGAGGCGCAGCACCAGGAAGCTGAAGATTTAGCACATTTGCTGAAACGTTGACAGGAGTCTGCTGCTGTGGGGGCATAGTGGTTGCATGAGGTGGAGGAGGAGACACCCTTCTTTGGGCGGCAGCTGTTTGTTGCTGATGAGGATTGAAAAATTGATGATGCGGGATACTGGCAGCTGGAGCAGTCCCAGGTCGAGGTGGGCCAGCAGCATTTGATGGAAACAAGCTGGGTGCGAAAGGAGCAGAGAATTGAAAATTCGTATTTCTCGCATTAAAAGCAGCGAGTGCTGCAGCAGCAAAGTTAGACATTGGATTGAAAAATTGGGAAGCATGCTGTGCAGTAGGATGATGAGGATTCCCAGTAGCAGCGGCTTGAGGCGTTGGTTGACCAGGCTGTCCTAAATTCATGCCCGACATAATTGAAGTGAGTTGAGTAATTGCAGCATTTTGACTTAAAGCAGTCGCTGTAACAGAGGGTGCTCGAGCCGGAGGTTGATAGAAAGGATTTGGAGGCGGATAAATCATAGAAGAGGGATCCAGGTTATTTGAGGCAGGGAAACGGAAAACCGAATACTGTTGCAGAGGAGGAAATGAAGGATCGATTTCCGGGTTGGCCGAGGCCGAAGGAGTAGGCCTTTCAGAATTTCCGGCCCGGCTATCGAAACTCGCCCTAGTCGATTCAGCTTGAAGCAAAGAACTAGGACCAGATGAAGGTCCAGGATCTGAAATATAACTTCAACCATGAAAAAAGATTCGAAAGGGGTTTAGTCAAATTATGAGGGTAACTCACAGTTATCTTTGCGCTTTAATGAGCTAATGCCTTCCGGACTAGAAACAATTACTAACGAGTCACTCCCAGTTTCAATAGCAGTCTTTAATTCCTCAATAGTTGTATTTACAGATGCAAGTCGAGGAGCCTGAATAACTTGTTCCAATGAAATAGAGTAATTGTCATCCATTAGTGATCGGAAGATTGCATCACGATCAATGTTTTCTTTTGAAAAATAGTACTGACTAGAGGGGCAACACACTTAGATTAATACAAACAACTTACGTGAAATAGAGAATGTACGGGATCTTTCCAGTAAAGAGGCAATAACGATCTCTTCTAGCAGACCTCGGTGCATATGCGCGTCCATCTGGCAATAATCCCGTCTCGATTTTTTCATCCTGCTGATCAGGCGGCAGTAATGCCTTTAAATCCTCAAGAGAAACATATGTAAAAGGCTCGTTCGCTGGTGGAGAAGGGGCGAAATTTAATGCACTAGCAGGAATAGGTGCTGGATGGTAGTTAACTGGTGGCATTTGAAAGGAAGGTACAAAATAACCCCCTTGACTCAAAAGCACATTTTCATTGCTCATGACTGTTGACAGGCAGAAATATTTACAGGAAACAGACGTAAAATAAAAGCTTTTATGTTTTACTGTTTAAGTACACGAGGTGAGTGACCTAAACACGAGTCAACTAGCAAGTGAAACGAAACACAAGAACGACTCTCAACGGACCCGCGATGTTTTCCAGAAATGTAATTTAAAACACTTATTTTTAATTTAATAAAATTTTATTAGATTTTGTAAAATTTTTTTAAAATATTACTGAATAAAAAATGAAATAAATTTTAAGTTTTACTTTTAGCAACCTCTTTTGATATGGTGTGTCAAAATGCGACCACGAACTGTCCTACCTATAAGGCTTTACAGCTCCTCTTCTTTGACTCTAAATGAAAGGTAAAACAAATCCCAATTTTAATTTGTTAGATTTCGTCGCTTAGAAAATCTAAATCCGCGGAAAGGTGTTCCTAATCCACTTGGAATTCGAGTTAGATTTTATTATTATTTTTGTTATTTCAATAGCGAACTAACCCTCAAAGAACTCCTGCTACAATGAGATTAGGTCAGAGATTCACAGGTTCTCTTCGGGGACGTGGAAGGCCGCTAAAAAAATCTGGAAGATCGTAAGATAGTGATGTTGTTTTTAATTAATTTCATTAGATTGAATCAAAATCTTCCCATTCCATCCACTCAACCGCCTCCTCACATGTTCGCTGCTCGTAGAAGTGGTTTTCGTGGTCGTGGACGTGGAGCTGTTAGAGCTATCGAAAAACGTCGTGGAAACAATAGAAGATTTAATCGAGGTGGTGGAGGAAGAAGACCGAATAACGCCGATAATGAAAAGGTTCGCGCCGATTTAGATAAACAACTGAGTGAGTACATGGAAAGCCCTAATGGAAATTAACATACTTCCCTTCCGTTTTATGCTGATTATTTATTCTGCCTGCTTACTTATATTTACGGGACCCCTAACTGCACGACTTTCGTTTCTTTTCCTCTATGTATGCTCTTTTTATATGTAATTTAAAACAAGCGTGCAAATAAATAGCCATTTTATACCGGTAATAAACATTAACTAGCTTTTTAGGTGACAAGTTGGATTTTCTGTGATCACTACATAGTGTGTCCGGGACTACGATTTTCGAATGAATGCTTGAAGCTTTATTTATTTCGTTATGGAACTTTTTCATAAATTTATTAACTTTCAAATGATATTTCACTTTAAATACCGCCTCATTTAAGTTTGCACAATCTTTCTTTTGACCAAATTGTTCTATTGCTTTATTTCGTTGTCTAGTCGCCTTCTGTTTCACTTCATCTATGAAGAATTGCTGTCATTGGTCGAAATTCTTTTCTAAGCAAAGTTAACCATTAGTTCCAGGTTTTTTATGGTTTATCAGCAAACGAGTTCAATTGTTCGTTACAGCAAATTGATTCCTTGAATATAGCTTACGCACTGTATCGTGCAAGCCAAGTATGTTGAAGAAACATGATCCGAAAACGAGAATACTTAAGTATGCGCACACACACAAACAGTGATCATTTCGCTACCGACGCACACTTTGGATCTATTGATGATTTAACCACAGTTGGACCCAATACTTTACTTTGTAATATTTATTTATATAAAATGGCAGGCATTATGATAGCTATCGTTAGCCCTTTAGTTGACTTCAGGCTTCACAGAGGGGAGGAACATCAAAGTAACAGAATGTCGAGGGGTGGGGAACAGAAGAATGATTCACAGATGCAAAAGAGATAGATAGACACAAAGGCAGAGAGAAAGTAAGTTGAGTACTGTGGAAGTGGTGAAATATGACATACAGTGGGTGAAGGTAATTTGAAGTCAGAAGTCAATTTGCAGTTTATAGACTTATTTTGCCGTATGAGTATACGTTGCCCAGGTTGCACCACGTGGAGGTAAGTCTATCGCACAACCCTGAATTAATCAATCATCTTCCTCGCCCAATGTGCCCCAGTGTAAAGATGCCCTATAGAGTCACGTTTCACAGGCTATCTAGAAGATTTTTTTCCCCTAAAACTCACAGAATCCGGTTGAATCCATCTATTCATAATTTGATTACCAAAGGTGTTTGTATGTTAAGTTAGATATAGTAAATCCATCATAAGTGCTGTTATACCAGGAAGTAAAGTTGCTCATAATTAGTAATGGAGGTAGTACTTATTTAAAGTGATGAGGTGCTGACGAATTCAAAGATGTCTCCTGGTTAATTAGGCACTTACCAAGGCGAATGCTATTGCACTTCCTTATTTAATGATAGTTTGTTTTCCCAATGCCATGCTTATAATTTTGGAGAATTGCGCATCAAACTGTCAAGTGGCTGACCCCCTCCATGTCAAATAGTTTATTTCGTGTGGCACATGTTTGATTAGCTCGCAAACGTAGTTTTCAATTCCCCTAATTCGCCTCTCTCGCCAGAGATTATAGCAAATGAATTAGATTACAAGTAAACGTGTTTAAAATTAATTATGTAATTGTGATAACATGGATATTTATTTATTTCTATCAAATGGCAGGCGTTTTGATAGTTATCATTAGCCCTTTAGTTGATATCAGGCTTCACAGAGGGGAGGAGGAACATCAAAGTGACGAAAAGTCGAGAGGGGGGGGGGTAGGAACAGAAGAGTGTTTCAAAGATGTAAAAGAAACAGACAGACACCAAGGCTCAGAAAGGTTAAGATGAGTACTGTGATAGGAGTCGAATATGACATACAGTGGGTGGTGATGGTTGTTTAAAGTGAGAATTCAACTGCCGGATAATAGACTTTTTTGCCGTATGATTATACGTTGCCCAGGGTGCACCACGCGGAGGTAAGTCTATCCCACACCCCGATAACATGGATATAGATTATTGATCCTATGAAAATACTGCATGTTGCTTCAAATTTGCTCCTATGTACAAAATCACCTCATGTTCTAAGGTAATCCTCATAACCTCGCATTAGGATAAGCGGAGAAGAA
>UZAE01002207.1:0-10002 GCA_900617975.1 Rodentolepis nana
AAAAGGTTTCCTAAACACTGTGAAAAGAATGCGGAGCGAACTGGAGAATGGTAAAGGAGAGTAAGGGATTGCTGTGGTTTGAATAAGTGAACAGGATTGGGGGGGGGGCTATCTGACTGCACTCACACAACAAATTTCCTTTAAAATCTACTGTTGGAACAGCGTTGGAGTACCCTAGTATTGCAATTCGGGCTTTGAAGCTATGGATACCTGAAATCTTTAGCCTTTACTTTGCAGTTGCACTCAATGATGGCCTTCATTACTACAACCTCACACCTACTTTGCTGAAGCCAACTTTTCAGCGAAAAGACCTTCGAAGGTCGTCTGGCAATGGCGGCTATACTTCCCCTTGCCATGGTGATTAAATTCTTCAAAACTGTCACGACTTTTGGATGTGTGACCTCGACAACCGTGAATGATGTGATGGGTTACCCCCCTCTGTAGTTTTTTTTGAAAGATGGGCTTGAGTTTAATGCAGATACCCACCTGAAATGGCAGACAACTGTAGCTAAGCCATAGTTTATGAAGGCGAAACGTCAAAATGGTTGTCATCCAACTTTTACGACTACATCAGACCCAAAGTGTTCTGGCCTCCGAACTCCCTCTCCCCTCCCCCAGATCCTAACCCGATTGGTCAATAGATATGACTCGGATTATGTTGAGAAAGGCACTACTCACTATAGTAGTTTAACAGGACCTAGTTAATGGACAGAAGAAAAATAGTTTGTAAGACCCTTTCCAGGGAAAGTTCAAAATTATCTCACTCCTATTTCCTAAATTGACTACAAAATTTATTCTAGACACTGCGTATATCCATCAGATTTGCGTGTTGCAAGTCATTACTTGTTCCTACATGTTGCTTATCAAAAATTTGGTAGAAAGTTATATGAATGCCCTAGGTATGTATGTTATCTCTCAAGGTACTATTTTTGTAGCAAAATATTTGGATCTAACCGGAGTTTAACTGGAAAATCGAGGAACACATCTAGTTAGATAGCAAGCAGATAAGCTATTGAGCCGTAATGAGTATTGCTTTATTTGGTTTTTGAGCATTTACTTGTCTGAGTTCTCTTTTGGGGACGAGTTCATCTTTTTGTGTTTTAATACTCCTGTATTTTTCATTAGACTTTCATGGACATGGCGGGCCTATGTCCCCTGACAGTGGTCTCGTCACTTCTATTTATATACATCTTTTTCCCCCCAATGCTATATTTATCACATCTCTACACGCATTTTGCGTGTAAGGGCTTTTGACACTGTTGAAGATTTGTCAAATAATGCATGAGAGCGATTGGACAAGAACGTTTAACTTGCGCGTTAGAATAGCTTGTCTGCATATGCGTAGATTAGCGTAGTCAACTGTTCACTTTTTTTCACCGTTTGGCATATTGGTCACCAACACCATGACCGCCCGCTAGCTCCCCATCATTGGTGTATGTGGGCGGTAGGTGCGGTTTAATAGGCAACTGGCACACCCACTATTTATAAGTGACTTTGGTTTCTATTTTTCAGTCTGGACTACCGCATGCACAACAGAACTGGGGGGAGGGTGAAGAAAGTTCGTGCGTTTCCGTTTTGTCAACAGAAAACTCGTTAACTTCGCAAGGAAAGCGATTCCTTGTTGAAGGCGAGTACCGCATATGAATTATGTGGCGTAACGCTGTTGGGTGAACCATGAAGTTGACAGGGCTTTCTTACTCTCCTTCTTTTGAGTTGGAAAGGCCGTGCTCGCTGTGTTTTACTGAGAATGTTCTCTTTTTAATTTACTGTGGCTACATTTTTGTTGAAATTTACTGAGCATTTTAAAGTATGTACCACCATTTAAACTAGAAATGTTTTTCATGAAAATTCAATGGAACCTGTACTGTTTCAATAGGTGGAATGTGCCTACCTATGTTAGAGGTGGGAGGTGTTCAAGAAGAGGTAGGTAATGGCGTCGAAATTCCAGAGTCGTGCATTATTTTAATTCTGCAAGCACGGAGTTGTCCATATTCTCATTTGAAGCATAGTTGTTGCGCAATGATGTGGTGTTCACATTTTGTAACTTAACACCTCAGTTTATTTAAGGAAGTGGTTATGTTCACGAAGCTCATATCCGTTTGGCCTTTGATTCCATTTTTAATTCTTCAACTGTAATTTATTGGCATCTTATTAAGTACTATGAATTTTTTAGCAAAGAAATTCTATCAGGTTACAAACTTGAACTGTTCTTCATATTTATAGACATATATTTTTAAAAGTGATTTCCTTATTTGTTCAAGGAACCGGCCGAAGAGGATCTTTATCAGGGTTATGCCTACTATGCGGAAACCCTCTTTGCAACCGATGTTCACCAATGGGTTTCTATTATTTCTGAATGTCCTAAAGTCTTCTTTACTCTTCGACGGTGTCATCGTCGTATGATCAGTACCATTTACAAGCAGGTTAGTTTTTTTTCTTTGGTCTCCCAGTGCTTTTGTATTTTTTAATTGAATGAAGACAAAAAGACAATATCATTCAAAAGACAACTATTGAAGAAGAAGATGCATCAATTCCAATTTTGATACTTCTAGAGAAGGTCTTTTAATGGTTGAATCCAACTTAGAAGGGTAAGGGTAAAGACTCGCTCTCTCAAACGAGAGTGGTAGGTAAAAACGCAGCAGAATAGTTCAAATATAGGAGAACAAAGGAGAGGCGTCATAAGACGAAAAGTATCACAGTATCGGTGCAAGGTTTCAAACGCAGATGTTAGCTTATCGAAGTATTTTGCTTCACGAACATGTCTTCATGGTCTTCAGTTTCGCTAGTGATGTATTATTATGTATATTCCTATCTTAGTATAGTTGAAGCTCTACCGTGTCTGATTTATCTTGAGTTTATTTTATAGAAAAGGTATTTTGGGAACTTTAAATAATGAGCCTAATTTCACTACATGATATCATGGACTATTTCCTGTTATTCACTCATCTATAATGATGAAAGCATGATAATTGCGGACAAATCTTAAGACAGACTCATCAATAATTTTACTGGAGCCATCGTTTATATGTGTGATTTCCTTTCATACTAATTTTGTTATTTCTTCCTAAACTAGTGACCGTCTGGCCTTAGCTATTCATATTGATAAGATTGGTTGATTGATGGTGTCGTACCTTAAGGGTAACCACTCTTAATTCAATTCTTCTATTTTTCAAGGTCTCCCTTCGGCATATGCACGACCTCGAAATGCGTTTTGCTGATCCGCACACTTGTCCTCTGTGTGTATCAACTGTCCCAGAACCTATTACCACTTCTACAATCATTGGAAATACCAATAGTGGCGGTCTCTTCTCCCGCCCAGTGTTCCGTCGACTTTCAAGCACTAAATCTCCCAATCAACAACAGCTCTCACACACTCCAACCACCACTACGAATACCTCGTCCTCCTGCAGTAGCTCTGGGGAACTATCTCCCCCACCTGGAAGTATTTTGATTCCCCCTGTTTCCGGGGGAGGTCCTATTCTTGGCGCAGGGTCTCGAACTTGCAGTCAAATGGTCATTGCTTGGAGATACCTTCTGCCCAGACTCCTACTTATGCCGATCTATCAAATACTCTACTTGGCCGATCTACTGGATGTGAGTGAATGTCATAAATAAACATTACAATTCAGTTTATTTACAACACTAATCGTTTATTCGCAAAAGCTCGCATTATATAGCATCCATCCTTTCGATGGTGGCTACCTTAAACTCATTGAACATGGCTATTTCTCGCTCCAGTTTTTTTAATATTCTGGGGCTTTTCAATTTGGTAAATTGTGGATTGTGAACAGTTATCTCTTTAGTAAGCATTTGCTTATTTTTCGGCGAATATTAGCATGAAGTCGAGATTATTAAGTTGCGAGTCTGATATTCTTTGAGATTCAGTCGCATTTTATCATAGATTAGTTATACGGGCGTTGATGCTCTGTCTTCAGTGATTATGTATCCCCTTCCACATGACCCCTTGAATTTATCCAACTGGTTCAATCGAGATACTTTTGCAGCTTATCTCTTTCTGATGGATAGTGGCTAATGCTTCATTAGGTCGATGGTTCTCGTGGATGCATTAATTATGGATTAATCATCGTAGTTGATATTGTGTCTTATAAAGCAGTAATTATACGTTCAGATTTACTTCCTATCTATTTCTGGTTCTTCTACACTACTGTCTCAGTCTTGTCGTATTTGCCTTCATTCTAGTTCCTGTTTTGACTTTAACGACCTGAATGATCTTCGCTGTAAGAGAGCAGGTTGATGTTTCAAATTACTAATTAATAACCATCCAACACGTTATAGGTTGCTAAGTTGTTTAAGGTAGCATTGAGTCTGTTGTTATCCGACCATTGTTTTCCTAGTCGAATTTCTCAATTGGCTCCTATTTATTTATAGGAGCTGTGCACTTTCCCCAACCGAGATCCCCAAGAACAGGCTATCCTTCACGATGCAGCTTCTATGCTCTACAAGACTCGCAAAGCGGTTTCTCAAGAGCTTTCTCATGCAAGAGAGACCACGGGATGGATTCATACCCACTTACCTCGGCTAAGTTTCCTTCATACAACGCCTCTCTCCACGCGACCGGCTTTTTGTCTCCCGGTGGAAGCCAGAGTACGATTGGCTGAGGTCATTTCAGCAGCAAAGAATAGCATTAATACAGGGAGTAGTGCAATTAGCGATGTTGCGGCTTGTCGACTTACCGTGAAGGACTATATAATGTGTAAGTTTCAAGTTGAGATTGATTGATCGGCATTTTCTCTCTTAAAGCGAATATACATGTTTTAGTACTTCGCAATCAATTGGCAAGTCAGTCTTTCGGATTTTTTTTTTATTTTGCTCAATTCGATGATTACTATCGATTAAGATTCTTAATTTCATCTCTCCTGGAAGTCTCTAAATTAGCAGCTCATTTTTTACAGATTAGTTGTGATATGAGACCTATAATGCAAATGAGATGAGAACGCCAAAACGATAGAAGCTTTACTAAGTCAAGGGGGCCGTAGTGAACGCAAGCGCGTGGGGGGGGGGGGGGGGGGGTGAGGTCACCTGCCTCATCTAAGTTGTAGTTAGTTGAGGCCAATTCTAGCAGATATTGTAGTGGAGATAAGTGACCATTCCTATTTGCTATATTTTAGTTTTGATGGGTGTAATTCGCTTCTTAAAACACTTGATTTTGCACTCTGAAATTTGTTCCGATTTGTTGAATTTACGAAACTCAAGCTAAAGCTACAAATTTCTATGCTTTTGCTTTTTTTGCCATCAGGCCTTAATCAATAAAGGAAACACTGCACTTTTCTAATTTTGGTCTTGTTTTGAATGTCGTACACTTACATGATCAATGGGACGTAAAAATCGGCTACGAAACCTGTTCAATTGTTACAATTAACGACCATAACTTGCTAGCTTTATCGCCCGATGGTGACAATTATTAAGGGCAAGAACATTTCAGCAAATTGTTCATAATAAATGAAGAGTATTGTAATCTTTCCTTAATTGCCTTTCTCCAGCTGGAGTGGTTCAAGTGCGACAGAATCCTGCCAAGATCGGTTTATCCGATCGCATGGTCTATCTCTTCACCGATTGTCTCCTCCTACTCAAACGCTCAGGTCAACAACGTCGATTGGGTGGTAATGCCCTCACAAATGTTGCTATAGCAGCCGCTGCTGCACTCTCCAACCCCACTTCTTCGAATTCCACCGCTTGTGGCAACAGTGGACTTTTGCTCAAAAAAGGTGTGCCTTTGACTCACTTCCACCTCACTGATTTTGGAATGCAGATTCATCCTGAAACCGGAGAGGCTGGGTTTCTCTTTGAATTGGAATATTGGAGGGATGTGTCCGTGGTCTCACGCAATAGTCATCACTTGAAATCTGAGCATAGTAAATCTCCTTCGGAGCACAGTCATCAACCTCACAATGAACCCTTCTCAACTCTCTCCCTTCCCAAACAGGGAAGCGCTGTTAGCTTGTCTGAGTTTGTTCAGACGTCTACTAGGCGCTTGTCCGGATCTTCTACAGCTCTCAACACACTTTCGACGGAGAAATTGGCAAATAATTCGAGCTCGGTAGGGGAGACGATAGCAAACTCATCGGCGCCGGCTAAAAGGATCATTTTTAGTTTAAAAACGGCGGAAGAGAAGGCGGATTGGATGGCCACTCTGATTGCTATTCAACGGAAAGGGTAAGTGGACTTTAACCTGTGCCATATGAATTTTAATTTGTATTTTATGCTCTTTGATTCCGTGAATAATCTAAGTGTTGGCCAGTTGAGATGGCTTATCAAAATTTTAGTCTTTTGATCAGCATAGAATTGTTTACGTAATTATTTGCACTTGAAATATGAACTAGCCAATAGGATCCGCGACTTAATGACTGGGTTCTCTTTGTCTCCAATTCACTGACAATTTGCGGACAATAGTCTGGTGTGAACTTGGTTTTGACGAATACTGCTTTCTTTGCTAATTTTCAAATATACTTTTGCAAACGTGTGGTCTACAAATCTTTTCACTTTTGCATGGTAGCACATCAGCTATTGAATATTTTTATGATGGGCTATGTTATGTATGTCTTGTCTTCACGAGTACCGATTACCTAATATGGTTATATTTATTTATTTCAAATGGCAGGCGTTTTGATAGTTATCATTGGTCCTTTAGCTAATTTCAGGCTTTACAGAGGAGGAGGGGGAACATCAAAGTCGCAAAAAGTCGAGAGGTGGAACAGAATAATGATTCACAGATGTAAAAGAGACAGACAGGCTGACAGAATAATGATTCACAGACGTAAAAGAGACAGACAGATATGACACAAAGTTATAAAAAAGGTAAGATGAGTACTGTGAAAGGGGGCGAATCGAAGGTAGAAATTAGGTGAGGTGAGTACTGCGGAATTAGCCGAATATGAAATGGATGTAGAGAAAAAGTTATGGTGATGTGAGCACTGTGAAAGTATTCGAATATGACATACAGTGGGGTGATGGTAGTTTGAAGTCAGAAGTCAACTGCCGATTAATAGACATTTTTGTCGTATGAGTATACGTTGCCCAGGGTGCATCACGTTGAGGTAAGTCTATCACACACCCCTTACCTAGTATGTTATAAATATCTTTTACTTTAGCACTAAGAATAACATAAAAAAGTCGAATGTTCTTCATACTACTGAATAACTTTCACGGGCTCATTCCTCTCTTGCTACTGCGTTATCGACCATCGGGTTTCCACACGCCTGACTGCCATTTCGCCATTGCCGCAATCATCGACCAACTTATTGCCTCTGTATGGGTCTCAAAATATTAAAATTTATTAAATATGTGCTCTGCATAATTACCTCATAATAGAAATACGGTGCCTCTATCGTTTTACAAGTAATTTCTCTGCTTTTTCTCACAGGGGCTACATTTATAAAATTGAAATTTATTAAAAGCGGATAATTTTTACTCTGCTACTTGTAGAATATTTACACGATATCTGCATGAACTACCAAAACAGGAAATCCCATTGATTTTACCCGACCCGGAAGAGTATTGGTACGTCACACAGCTGAACGGTACTACTTATCGATAGTACAAGTAGTTTGAACTAACTATTTGCTTTCGTGTTGCTTATAGCTTCGCTCAGCCTGACTCCTCTTCAAATATCCTCTTCGAGCCACCTCGAACTGACAGTTCTGCGGAGCTTGCTGTAATTCGTGCTGCAACCATTAACAAACTCATCGAACGCGTGACCTCTCATACCTGTTTTGACAGCCGCACAATTCGTACCTTCCTTCAAACTTATCGACGCTACCTCTCGGCCACAGAGTTGCTTGAACTCCTGATTAAGAGGTTTAATATGCCTAGACCGGACTTTGACCGCGCACTCCGAGCTTCACTCGCCAAAGAAAACAATGGTATTGAGGCAGGAAGATCATTTTCGGATATTGCGTCCCTTGTGCCAAGAATGGAGCTTAGATTCAACTCGACTTATAAGAGGAGAATTCAGCATAGGCGAGTGAAGTGGTTTTGTAATGTATCATTTTCGATCAATCTAATTAATGCCACTATTAAGGTAATTTTCGTGCTAAATGTCCTATGAACTTTATTATGCACCGATGACGTAGCAGTCAGTGAACAAATACAGTGAATGATATGATTCACAGTAACGATCAATATAAGAATTTTAGAAGCCTCATTCCGTATCAAAGACGCTTCACAGCACTTATTATCAGCCTACAGTGAGTTTTATCAAACAGATCAATGTTTAGTGGTGTACTTATTGAGGCGTTGTGGCCAACCACAACATGTAGGAGTATGGTAGCCTCCAGTTTAAGTAAGGATGGGCGCACTGGTCCAGGAGAGAAGCCATACAGCCAAGGTTCCCAAGTGGTGCGGTAGGGGTATCGCTCACTTGAATGTCCTGCACATGATAGCCCAGAGGTTGTGCGATGAGTTACACCTATCCCTGTCGCCACTCGCCCACGGAAATTCCCACTTCATTCATTTCTTCTTTTTATTTGAGTATTTCTGTCCTCTGCTGCTTTTCATCACATTCATTTCTCATCCAGCCGCTCGATTTCGTTACACTCTTCTTTTCCATCCATTCATAAATATACCTTCATACTTCCACTTATCCATTCCTGAACTTCTAACATCTTCCCGATTTCAAGAGTGTACTCAATCAGCCGATTAATGCTGACAATACACTTTCACTGCTCCACATTTTAACCTCTGGATTTGACTAAATGTCTCGTAGTTTATCACTGTTTCATTGAAGCTGGTTAAGTTCCATCACGTTTTACGAGAATTGTGTAGAAGTTGGTGAAACCAATGTGATAGAAACCGAATATCCCATATTCGATGCCTTTTTTAATTGAGCATTGCTAATAATTTCTATGTTGGTTAGCGGGAATTGTTTTGAGCAGAAATCCCTTCTAATAAATGCAAAGAGGGCATTTTTTTACCATTATTCCTAAGTTAATTTCCATCTGAATTTTAAAGCATTTTTGAAATCTACCTTCTTTTCTATTTAGATTGTCCTTTTTCATTCCACTAGTTAGAATTCCAAGTGTCTTATAACTTTATTCGAATATGTTTACGTGTTTAGTTTGGGCATTTAACCTTTTAACGCATTTATTACCGTGCGGTCCTCTTTCAAAATAAGCTCCATTGGTACTAGACTCGTAACACAGAAGGCGCTATTGCCGTTTGAAGCATGCTCAATATGTTTATAGACTTCGACTGACACCCCCAAAACTAATCATGTCGGCATCGATCTACTGGGAAATACTTGGGTGCGATTGGGTGTATTTTTCGAAAAATAATTCGGACGTTAAAGGGCTAAAGTAGAAAAACATACAATTTTATGCAAAATTATGTGCTGTTTTAGGGGTTTGTGGCTTGTTACGTGAGATCTTATTATTTGGCAGTAAATTAAGTACGCTTTAAAATACAGGGATGCATAATTACACCGCCGTACCGATATTATTTATATATTTATTCGGACACGAAGGAATCAATGAATCCAACATCCTTTTTATGTCTTGAGTCTTGAATGGCTTTTTCTCCTTGTTGGTTTCTCGCGTGTTCGGTGTCTGCCACTATGCAAACCAACCCACCTACCACTTGCAAGTCAATCCTATCGAGTAGAGTACACGTGTATAAAGGCTCAAGGCTTGGATTTGCTCCTAAGTGGTTAACTTCTGCTCTGTAGGGTGAGCAGTTGTGCAATGAGATTGTCAGTAGCAGACCCACACTTTCATTATTGTTATTATTATCATATTAACCTACTTTAGCTTCACTTCAATCAATTCGGTTATTGGTTTGGTCAATATCTTTATCTTCTCCCAATGGATGGGTAATATTGAAAAAAAAAACAATTTGAAGGATCAGTTTCTCATTGAAGATTCTCACTTAAGGAGAGATTGCTCGCAAAAATTAAAGACTGTCGTTAAATGTTAGTTCCAATACTTATTTATAACAAATGGTAGGCGTTTTGGTTATCATTAACCCTTTAGTTGACTTCGGGCTTCACAG
>UZAE01002208.1:0-10002 GCA_900617975.1 Rodentolepis nana
AAATGGCAGGCGTTTTGATAGCTATCATAAGCCATTTAGCTGACTTCAGGCTTCACAGAGGGAAGGTTCATCAAATTAGTAGAAAGTCGAGGGGTGGGGAACAGAAGAGCGATTCACATATGTAAAAGAGGCAGACAGACACGAAGGTAGAGGAAAAGGTAAGATGAGTACTGTAGAAGGGGTCGAATATGACAAGCAATCGGGCCATGGTAGTTTGAAGTCAGAAGTCAACTGCCGGTTAATAGGATTTTTTTCGTATGAGTATACGTTGCCCAGGGTGCACCACGTGGAGGTAGGTCTATCGCACACCCCTAATTTATTTATGAACAATAATTTGTCGATAATTTATTTACTCAGTCTTACTACTTTTCGAACGGCAATGGAGCTGGGATGTAAATGCTTCATGGCAAATAAACTTTTTGTTGACACAAAGTGAGAACATATTTTCACTTTATGACAACCACATAAAATTAAAGACGTAAAAATATAATTTAGAAGTTTATATTTGTAGGCGGGATAAATGTTCTACCATATTGCATTACGGTACGTGGGGCGTATAAATATCGGTACTATTATGATATTGATTCTTGCACTTCTTACAGATTTAATTATCTCCTTTCTTAACTCCGAACAGCAGTCATAATTGAAGTACATTGAGGTTACTGCGGTACCTAATTGGGTTCAATCGAAGTGGTTATTTTGCTTTTGACCTTTCATTTCGAATTAGCGCAACAGATAAGGTATTGCAATTAATTTGACTTCCTTTAGGAATAGTTAATTTGAATTAAACAAGAAGAAGATATGATGTCTATGCATGTCGAGATAAGTTTATGTGTAAAAAAAAGAATTCGTCATTATTTTCCAATTTCACTTCTCTCACACTCTCTAAACTGGTAGATGATGTATTTGAAACATTCTGCAAGAATTTAGTTTTAGAATTAGAAGGCATGAAAAACTTAATACGCTTCTTTTATAAAAATACACTGTAAACCTGACCTTTCCTATTATAGATTTAGTTCAACTCTAGCTCATACAATTTATTGTGAATTATCATAACTCGATGAATCTTTTTTCCTTTTACATTCGTAACTTGAAAATAAGCAAAGAAATTTCAGCTCATTTCTTTGTATTTGCAAAATAGCCATTAAAAACAGAATTAGAGTTGCTCGCTTTATCAGTAACCAATAAAATTTGTCCACAGAACACTTAACAAAACCTACCAGCCAATTAGAATTGTGAAAATAAGCCGGCCTTCGCTTGAAAAAACTATAAGTATACAGAAAATTTGGCCACCTTAGGAACGCTGGTTGACAAATCTTCTTTTCCAACCAACCTGCTAGCTGATTCATGATAAAACAACACCGACCAATAGCAATGTCAACTGGCTGACTTCCTGCTTTCCAGAGGGCATTCAATTTTGACTGCCATTCCATCATTAAAAAAATTAGAGAAAAACATTAATATTTCGGAAAAAAAGAACATTATTTCCATTTAAAAATGTCTAAAGGGGGGGGGTGTATACAGTGGTCAGAGAAGAGGCTTCATATTTAGATGGGGGGAAGCAAATGAAGATAAATGCCTAGAGAGGACAGAAAACATCACTAAAAGAAATCCAAATAACAAAGTTAAAAATTGTCAATCATCAAAATAACACTGCTAGAGGAGCAAACACTGTATCCGGTTCAATAAATATGCTACTTTGGTGGGGTTATAAATATGTGTGCGTTAGCCATTGAATGAAGAAAAATGAAATATCACAGAGAAATGTGCTTACTGACTTTAGCAGTCTTTTGCTCTCAGTGTTCAGAGAAAATTCTCCAGGGTAAAGTTGAGTACATTGCAGAGTTCGTTAATTTCACAAAGGTCTCGTATGAAAAAGAGAAGTTTATCTAACTGATCATCGTGCTCAGTTAGTAGGGGTGCTTTATTTCGAATTAAAGTACTTCTTTTTCTTAATTTAGGATGCGTTGCAGTGTTAGATGACATTGCTGAAGTTGTACTTCCATCCTGACCGGAAAAATGACGAGTTCTTTCACTTTTGTTCCTTAAATGGTGAGTTTTGGGGACTTTTGAAAAGACTATAAAGAAAGCACCAGTTTGTTGTACTCCAAAGGAAACAATTCTATCCAGAGGGATGCGTTTAAAACAGGCCATTCCAGACACACCACCCTCATTTTCATTGGGATAGATTGGATGCGCCAGCGCATTATCAAAGGTACATATTCTCAGAAGACTAATTATATCAAAACTGGGAGCAATCCAGATGGTTTCATCGGGGGACACTCCAGAAAAATTTACTAAATTGCAGGGAAAGTGGCGTATGCACGCACCAGCAGGATGAAGACGCCAGAAATACATTGTGTACGCGAATGTGGGTTTGGGAAGTCGGAATTCATTTGATTCCGCATTAGTCTCAGGGTCAGAAGTTTCTCGGCACACTTTATTCCAACGCTCTAGAAGTAGGAGTTTCAGCTCAATTAAGGCTTGATCATCACAACTCCAGGTGGCTAGGCAGGATTGGGGGAAGTATTTATCCGTTATTTGAGTCAGTGTGACCTCTTGTCGCCGTTGTAATTCCGCATAATCTACGTAGTCACTTCTACACATTAGAGCAGTTAATTCTAGCAAGTGCGTCCCACGGAGAATAATGTTAAGTTCACCCGAATACAGATCTGAATGCAATTGATGAGCAATAATGTCCATAATTCGATCGGTAAATGGGGAAGCGTGAACCACTGCCTTCTTCGAAACAGCAGTAATCCTAAAGACTAGATCAATTGTCATATCCTCTAAATTGAGCTCAGAACTCTGATCTGTTCTAATTAATTTGGACTCATAGAGAGAAATAACATCACAAATGCTCCATGCGTTTTCGAGGTAGATTAGTTTGGGCCTTGCCGGTGTTCTTCCAAATGCATATTGTGGTCCGGATATTCGGCAATAAAGTCCACAATGGCACAGCCCTTGTGCTACGGCCTCAGAAAGTTCCAGCTTACTTAGGAAACTTCCCATGAGCTGGGCAACTTTCATAGTTCCATCAAAACTAACCACCTCATAACCGCTAGGTAAACTGAAATGAATCGGAAGACTGAATGGAAGACTGTGGGTATAAGGATTTCGAAGTGAAATCGCAACAACTTCAAAACAGGAAGTGACAACTGTACGACCCCCACGAATACGACATCGCATAATCATATCCATACAAAAGGCTGCAAAACGACTGATTTCACTGTAGAGTCTTCTCGCTTCAAGAGATTTTCGTCGTCTCAATCTTGGAGACGATGTCTGTTCTTCTTGGCCAGTCTCAATACGAACGGAAAATTGAGTAAAGTATGCTTGTAAACAAGCTAAAACAGGAGGAGATGGAAGAAACAGGGTAGAATAAATGGCTAGACATTCCCACATAACGATAATAGGAATCCATTTGTAAAAGTATCCTGGAGGAGATCTAAATCTCTGTGAGGATTGGGACTGTTGCTGCCTATAGCTACTATGAGCTCGTCTGTGTTCTGCACCATCTCGGTGGCACAGTAGATCTACTACTCTTGGCGCACGTCTTTTTGTCGGTTCTGTTCCGAAATGTCGGGCTTCTGTTGGTAGAATTAGTGCGGAAGGGGTCGCTTGCCTGATCAACTGCAGAAATAGTTCGTCCTTCAGACCACTACTCTCAAAGCACATTTGAGCAACTTCTTTGATTAGGTTGTACTTATTAGCATCAACAGGAAGTCGAAATGATGTACTGGGACGATGTTCACTCTCTTCTAGTGACCTTCGGTCATGCAAATTTGACAGAGCAAGAAGTTTTTTAGATAACCTGATAGCATCGGCTTCAAGGGGATACTCAAGAACTCTAGAGATTGGTTCCTTAAGCACGCTTTCTGAGTGAGTTCTATGAAGAGAATAATATGGCTTAACTAATTGTCCCCATAAATGCAAAAAACGTGTTTCTGGTTGGATGGAAAGTGTCGTAGCATCGGCATTCAAGGAAGAAAACCAACAAGCTCGAAGAAGATTATGTTTCCAGCGCTCATATTCATCGGTGTTAGAGTAAACAAGATACACGGGATCATGATTGGAAGACCATAAAGCGATTGTAAAATTGTTATCTCCATTTTTACCAAATCCTGTTTCAGATTCTGTGATATCACAATCGTCATATGCTAGCTGAAAAGATTCAACGTCTGTGCCGGTTTCAACAGACGCATCCTCAAAAACTGCAGGACAACGAATGTACGTTGAGGAGAGATCTCGATATCCAATCAATATTTGGCCTCTAGAATCCCTTGAGTAAACAAGAAAGGTCCCCATCAGCATTCCCCAAACCCGATGGCCCTGCCCGCGTCGATACATTCTCAGCCAACCGCTTGCGACTAGTTGGGCTTCGTACATTTGAACAATCCTTTGGGCTTGGACTCGTCTTAATGTAAGACGAATTTTATTCTCCCACAAATGATTTTCAATTGGTATAATTGACCTTAGTGTGTAGATTCTTCCATTTGTCAAGACCAAATTGAAAGCAGAAGACTTAGCGTGCTTTACGCGACCATCAGTTCGAGGCTCACGGATTCTTTCCACGCGTTGAACGTCAGCCAAATCAATACACTTCTTTGGCCATTTATCTACCTCTGATTCATCGGTGTAAAAGAGAAGACTTTTATCTGCTAGAACGCACCAAAATGACTGCCATAATTTGAATCTTGAGCTAAGTTTCGATAGGCGACCGGCACAATGAGATAGCCTTTGATGCAATTCTAATATTTCTAATTCAGCGTTATTTGTGCTATCTTCCGTAGGAGGTAAATTGTATTCTGTTGAAGCGGGAGAACTACGATATTGACTAGCCGAAGGTATAGAGGATTGAGGAGGAAGTTGTATGATCTCCGGAGTCAGATTTGATAGTGGAATTCCAGCAGTTGAACGAGCTTCTTCGGAGGAGGTCTCATCACGACATAATCTGTCAAAATTATTTTGCCTTGCTTGGTAGAAGTAGTTAAGATTTTGTCGAAGATGTTGAGCGGGTATACTTTGAATAGCAAAACAGTGCCTTCGAACACAGGTGTATGCATGAAGATGACTAAATAAACCATCTAATTCCCTAGCAACTTCTGTGTAACGACTAAAAACAATCGCCGCATGAAGACCTTCATCTTGAACCGCTTCAGATGTGGTAAACAAATCATTCAGAAAATCATCAGAGGAACCGACTTTCACCCGAGGCTTATGGGAGCTTCTTGTGAGTGCTCGTCTCAGTGAATGAGGCCTGTAGACTTTTCGTTTAGCTCTCCCAGCAATACTCTCTGTCCTTCGTGGACTTGGTGGAGTTCCGAAGATTGGTTTACTCTCCATTTGTACGGGTTCTTGAACGGTAGTTTCTAACCACTTGAAAGCTGAACGCCTTGCCTCTTCAATTCCACGAATGATTGCCTGACGGGATATATACTTATATGGAGATGGAGGGAGGGAAAGTGAAAATTTTGGACGATGGATTAAAACCGGAGTATGAGGAGTGGAATAAGCTCCAACCTTTGATGGTTCGCGAGAATGCAAAGGGGGAGCTGTTTCTGAAGAAGCAATCGATTCATTTGAATATGAAAGTGCTGGGGAAAGTGGAGGGATATGAAATTCCCAATCGACCTGATCTTCTGAAACTTGGGAAATGGAAGGTGAATGGTAAGGAGGAGCAGTAGTCGGAGTTGGGGTGATAAACTCTTCTCCTTGGACATCTACTTCTTGTTGGCCTTCTTCTGGAGAGGACAGCTCCAGACTCATCTTCTGCACTGGGTCCTTTGCAAGAACAATTTCATCGAAGGTATCAGAAAGACTAGAGTACTCAGTAATCGAAACACGTCCATTCGACTCCATCATACTCATCGACTCCGCTGAAGCAAGAGGAGCTCGTTCAGGACTGCTAGATGGGCGTTCAAACGCCGGTGATTGGACTAATTCACGTAGGAGTTTGGACACATCTTCCAAATCTCCACTATGTCGAACGAAGCGTTCCGAAGCCATACGTCGTAGGACATGATTGAGTTGCCGTTGTAGATGGGACTTTTCTGCCTTTAAACGCTTATTGATTAATTCTAGATTGTGTAATTTAGCAAAAACAGACTTCCTTTCTGCCTGACTCCATGGTGATGAAATTGATGGTTGTTCGGCTGAGCCTTCTGATGATTTTTCTGACGATGGACCCAGTTGCATCACATAATATCCTCATTTGGAATTCCTTCACATTGCCTGTTTAGTAGAGAATGCATGAGAATTCCAAGTAGTTTAATCCTATGACCAAGAAGGGCAAATGCAAAATTTGCTTTATAGAAATAATAAAAGCCTAAGAATAAACGCGAAGCCTTGCGTGTCTAGCGTGATTGTGCGTGCACTGTACAGTCAGGCTAACAGCCCGGCTATGCGTGCCCTAGCGTCACACCGTAGGCAAGAGAAAGATAATAAAGGTGGTGAGTTAGGAGCTTTCAGATTGGCTAGCACTCTATTTCATCCTGATTGGCAGTTAGACCCTAGTCTGTGTGCGTGCGTGCTACCCTGTAAAAACGATGGCCAATTGAAATCATCTCGTGGGTTTAAATTGTTGTGAATTTACTTGCTCTACTGTAACGCGATACATTGTTAGCAAAAAGGAAAATGAATGGGATAAGCCACTTCATTCATTAGGAATCTTCAATCGGAAAGAAAAATTCAGAAAGTCAAAATATGAAATAGGTTTCTTAGCCAGTTTTTTGTATACATAACCTCACTAATGGTAAGCATATTATCTACTAAGGCAGCCATCACAAGATACCTATTCAAGACTTCAAGATCGTACCCATTTCATGACAATCGAAGGAAAACTTACATGTAAGAAACATTGGGAAGAAAATCAGAATACACAAATATCTTTGAGATAACGCGCGTTGTCACAAAGAATTCCGATTGATTGATTACTTGAATAAATATTCCTTAATAATCACAGTTCCAATAAGCTCTGAACACCCACTAAACGCCAGTAAAATAATATTTTACTAATCAACGGACAATATCATTGAGAATTATTTTCACTCTTGCTCCTCTAACAAATTGGAAACTTTAATAAGAACTAAGAATGACAGTAGTATTCCCCTGGAAGCAGATCTTGGTCAAAATGAAGTAGGGGTTTAGTAACTTTCAACGTTAACTTGTATGTATTTGACAAACGTATTGTTCTTTCTTTTTCGCATTCTGTTCGTACATAACAAATGTGAGATGCTGGAAACTGCGGTTGCATACCCAGTTGATGAATCATAAGAATATTGGGACGATGGTTGGGCATCTAACGGAAGGAGTTGCCATCTTTTTAGCAATCCTAAATAAAGAAGATAAAACAAACAGCAAATTTCAGTATATTACTATGAATTCCTGATAAGATATCTGCAAAATAGAATCCTGAGAGTCTTTGAAGTGTAACAATTATATCTACACTTTAATTAGTAAATTATTAATTTAATTACTGGAGATCTGTAAGTAAGAAGATAGTCAGAAACCGAAAGCGAAAGATCTCCTGCATTTTGACATTTAATGATGTCCCAACGTTCGAATGGCCGGATGTGAATCTAAGATTTCTTCACTTGTATTTGCTGTGTTAACTTTTATTCCAAACCATTCATTCAGTGTTAAAATCGTGTTTAGATTAAAGTAAAGTTATGACAACTACGATCGTAAAGTTCACGTTGACCGGGTCTGGAATTCAACTGATATTCAAAGGAGGCATCAATCGTGGAATAATATGGGTGCACTGCAATGATTTGTTGACTGAATTTCAAGAACTTCTGCCACCTGCCTATTCACTGTGGTAAAGGCTGTGCAACCTCACGAGCGCAGTCAGCTGAACCAAGAATCTTCCTTCTCTTGACTATACTCTCATCCCGCTTCGATTCACTCTCCTTTGCAAGTTGTTCAATATTCCATGAGAAAATGTGATGAAATTGGCATAATTTTGGTAGTTGATTTTCACGAACTGTGTCAGATCAAAAGTGCACTAGTATCGTGATAATTGGCATGAAATACATTTTTGCACAAAACCATATTTCAAAAACAAAAATGAGACGATGGCTAAGGGATGTAGCTGAAATTGTGTTAATGCTAACACAAAAGTTGACAACAGCTAGCCGTGGATAAAGATCGTGGATTAGATAAACTTCGTCAGAAGTAGAATGCAAGTGATGCATATTGTAAGTGAATAAGTAATCACTGGTGAGCTACACTGACAGTGCATATGAAAATATTGGGTGGGCCATGAGTGGATGGGGAAATTAACTGGAAACATAGATATGGTGGAGTTCTTCATTCCATTTCTGATTTGCTTGCCGTTTAGAGTAGCTAGGGCTGTGTCATATAGAGACATATTTATTGGATGAATTCACGTCTCGACAGAGCGAATAGTGCGACTATTCCACTTAGTGGCACAATTGGCTGGTTCAGAAGCAACCTAAATGTTACCTTAAACTGATGAGTGGGTAGGAATATGGAGAGGCCAAGGAAATACTCCTTCATAAGTAAGTTGAGTGACATGATTAATGGGTTCTCAAACTGCTACTACTTTACTCTCAAGTCATCATGTGGCATTAAACATGCTATAGTGCTATATAGTACTGTTATCTTTTAAATAACTCAAAAAAACAATTCTTTTTTCCTATTTTTAGGTTGAGGAACATTTGGTTAACGTCAACCACCACAACTCTCCGAACAAATTGAAGTCTGATTCAGCAGAATGCTTGTTGATGCTGCAGCAGATTAAAACGCAATGAAATTCAATCTGATTGCGTCTAAAGATCCGAGTGATGGAGTTGGTCAAATTCATCCTTCACACGTCTGATAATGTATGAACTAAGAAAGTGTGATTCAATTTCATTAATAAACCCTAAAGCCAATGTCACTTTTAATCCACTCAGATGTTGTTAATGGTATGTCATTCCAGGTGGAACTGTGAGTATACAAGAGTAGTTTCACCTTAGTAGTTAACGGGCTCTAATTAAAATAACGTTGTAAATAATAGGCAATAAAAATGAGAAATAAGTTTTTATAGCCACGATTACAACGAATAAATAATTGAAATTTCAGTGTTTTAAAACTCGAAGATCATTTAGAACGTCGTTTCCAGGAGGCGCGCTCAATTAATTGTACAATCGTTGAAAGTTTTGCCTTTATTGTGATTTTAAGTGGCGTATATTTTCTGTTGTAAGCTGATGCCTCTATGTTGGCGCCTCAAGTGAAAATCGATAAAATGAATTTAAAGAAAGTAGCCCCCTCCCCTCTCCCTCCCTCAGGTAGAGAATTTAAGTAGCCTCGATTTTGCCTATTTTCAAAAGGTGCTAGAAGACAGCAGCTAGAAGACTGTGCTCCAAGTCATCATGCGGCATTTAAAATGTTGTATTGAGGGGCATTCTGTGCACGCAGAGTGCGGCAGATACGTCGCGATCTTCACTTGACACTACGCAGAGGAGAATAAGAATGTTGCTCAATCTACACTTAATCAATGTACCGAAAGTGATTAATCAAGGCAGTTTGTTAAGCTGTATATTTGTCGTGGTAGCATTTGGAGGTTTGAAATATTCCGTAAACACATATTATACTGAGCCAGGCTTTGCTTATGCTTACAGTATTTCGTGTCAATCTGCAATCACTGTACTCATACTAATTAAGTAGAACGTAAGTTATGATAAAGAAGCAAGGCACCAAGCCAATTCGCCGGCAATTTATAAAGAAATTATATTAATATTCACGCAGAGTTTTATAGTAGAGTGAACACAAAGATCAGGAGGTCGTAAATGAAATGGAGTAAACTGGTCCCAAGTGAGCAATTCTCATAGGTCCCGCAGAAATGCCAAAATGTAAAAGTAATTACCAAAGCAGACACTGAAGGCAGAGAAAGGAATGAAGAGAGATGGCGAAAAAATGAATGACGCCTAAAGGGGTAAAGAAAAAGGAGAGAAGAACAGCTCGAAGAAATGTCTATCTTATAAAGTCCCTGTGGGT